>JXOV01002534.1:21246-53443 GCA_001014945.1 Clogmia albipunctata
TAGTGTCCTATCCAGTGTTACACCTAGATATTTCACAGAACTTTCATGCTTTAATGTATTGCCGTTTAGACTCACAACCAACTGCCTCGACGCTTCCACATGATTTAAGTAGAAGCACAAAACAACTGTCTTCGATGTGTTTGGAATGAGTAATCTGTAAAAGGAACCAGATCTTCGGTGAGCTTACTAGAAATCTTCTCAAATGATCTTGACTTTTAGGCGAACATAAACTTTTTCGACTTCGATTTCGGTAAATCGGATATGTACAGGTTAAACATGATAGTACAGATCCTTTAGGAAGACCGTTATCTAGTTTTCGTACCCGGCTAACATCGCTATTTAAAAATACTTGGAAATGTCTATCACTCAACATATTCATTATTAAATCGCAAAGTCGACGACATTTTAACGCTTTTAATAGCTTATACACGAGTCCTTTCTTCTAAATAGTATCATAAGCAGATGTTAGATCGATGAAAGCAACGTCCGTTTTAAATTTATTTTGATAGCCTTGTTCAATATGATTTGTCAGCGAAAGAACTTGTTCGGTGCAGCTGCGTCCCTTCATAAATCCAGCTTGCTCAGATGGTATTAAAGCTTCTATTTTATGTACAATTCTATTAAAAATCAGTCTTTCAAAAAGTTTGAGAGCAACCGATAGTAGTGCTATAGGCCTATAGCTTTCCGGTAGATCAGATGGTTTACCCTGGGCTCTCTCGCCTCTTCTGATGATGATTGAAACATAAAAAATAAATTCACATTTTGACCACAATGCTGTGGAGAGCTCTGGTGAATATCAGTCTAAATTTTTACTATAATTATTGGTTTATACGGAAAATAAAAATTTTATATCAAGTTACATTCAAATCTTGATTTATGATAATATAATATATAAGATAATATAACAATTCAAATCAAAAGATATGTATTTAACAAACACATAACTTACAAATTTTAAAACTTATCATAAGTTGCATGCAACTCGAACTTCTCATGAAACAATCTGTATTTGATTTTATTTTTTAATGCAAAATATTAGTCGCTTTTTAAAAATTTCTATTTTTTAGTATTATATTTAAGTGAAGTTTTGAAAGGATTACTCTTAATTTAAATCGAAGCTATAAAAGACCATTTTGCATAAATATAAATATTTTATTAATTTTTCTAATTAACATACAACTTACAAAGGAAGTGATTTGTTTCTTGAATAAATTATTTCTTATCGTTTAAATTAAAAATAAATAAATATAACAGTTTTTTATAATATCGCAATGAAATAGTCGAATCACTGGTTTCTATCCATATAAATTCAGAACAAACACACACTCACAATGTTTTATAAATAAGAAATTAAGTACATTTTCATATCTAAACTTGTAGAAATGACTTTTCGACATCGATAACATTCTAATGAAATGAACTACAGTTACCCTTTCTGTCCATTTGATTAGCTCTGCTAATGCTTTAACTCCACTTTGTGATCCCCCAAAATAAGAATTCCTTTAAATACGGTTCCCCAAATCCATTGAACTCTGTTGAAATTATTTACAAATGCAATTCGGTTGTTATATTTTAAATCGACTAATTATTTCAAGAATTATACTAATTCGATCGATTTACTGATTGAACGTTTGCTTCTGGCAATGTTATCACGTCTCAAATTTTAAAATTGCAAAATTTGATTGATCCAATCTCTGAACTCGGATATCCTCGTGTAGACTCCTGGCTGATCAGGCTCAGCGCATCCAATACCCCATGAAATTACTCCGGCCAGTTGGAATCGTTTGTCGTTCCTTTGAATCACCATTGGTCCACCAGAATCCCCTAAAATACAAGATTGGTTATTAAAGAAAACTCAGTTTTTCATTAAAATAATATTTATGGTTGGGACTTGCTGAAATTTAAAATTTGACAATTAAATACAATTTGCTTAGAACACAGTAATTTTAAAAATATTTTTATATTCATCAAATCGATTTAATAGTTTTGGGTATCTTATTTTAAAAGGTTTTGAATTATTATTATTTTACTGACAATCAAAAATTGCCATCTTTATGCTTCTCTAGTTTTAAAAATTTTTAAATTCTGAAATATATTTCAAAACGATTTCAATAAAACTACAGTTAAATTGAAAAAAAAAACTTCCAAAGGCAACATTTTTTAAAATTAAAATAAACTTAATTTTAAATAGATATGTTATGTTCTTTAAAAATAAGAAAGAATATCCATTTATAACTTAATGTAAATATTTAAATATATAATAAAAATATATTCACTAACTTTAAATTAGATGTTCAAATAATGAAAACATTCTAAAAAAAAATTCAAAAATACCCATCCACTCCGTGAAGTCATTTTTAATAACTATATTTCGAGTTTCTTATAAAAAGTACACAATTTATAAGAAACATCCCATTAACATGACTTCCGCAAAAAAATTGGCTAATAACTAAATTATGAGAGATGTAGCAATAATATGTTAGTTTATTATTCGCAAATAGTCAATTTTATTTGCGTAATTTAAGCCTATAGTAGTGTTGCAAATTAATGTACAAAATCATTTTAATAAAATCTTTAATAATTAAGTGAAATTTTTCAATATAAATTATTTTGAATTTATTTGAAAATTATTGAAAATGTTCATAAAAGTATTAACAATTTTCAAGTTTAAGTGAATATTTTATCAAAATAAAAATTGTATACCTTCACAAGAATCGTAGCCTCCTTTTTTCCATCCCGCGCAGATGAAAATGTGTGGAATATGTTCAATGTACCCAGCATTTCTGTACATGCTCTCACAGATTTTGTTTTCAATAACTGGTACAGATACTTCTTGTAATTTGCTCGGAAGGGGTCCATCCTCGTAGAGTCTTCCCCAACCCGTTACGTATGCTGTGCGTCCAATGAAGTTTTCATCCGTATCCGGAACACAGACCGGGATTATGTTCGGTTGGAAGACCACTGGTTCATAGAATCTTTAAAGAGAGATAGTATAAGAAGACAGATAATAATAATGCTTCATGTAATACATACCTGAGTAGTGCCAAATCGTATTCAAAAGTACGAGGATCAAATTGTGGATGTGAAGCGACAATTTGCACACGTCTCTCTTGATATCCATAGGGTTCGTCTTCCTCGGCCAGATCGAATTCGCCGAGTCTGAGCAGCAGATCGGACGGCGGGACACTGTATCACAATGAAGAAGAGACAGAAAATTCCATTAACCACAACCGAATTAAACACGGAAAATCACTGAGACGAGATAGAAGGAGGAGGATAGATCACTCACTTGTCGACACAGTGGGCCGCAGTAATAGCCCAGTTCTCGTTGAGGAGAGCAGCGCCGCATTTGTGCAGGTATGTGGATGTACGCCACTGGCGTAATGAGATTTGCCAAGGCCACCGGCCAAAGGATGCCATTGCTCCACCGACGATTCGAGGCTCCGGGAACATTCGTTTGCCGCAAACTGCCAATACCAAGAGTGTAGAATTAATGATCGGCGGTGCAACCATCATCGAAAGTGATCTCTTCACACAGAACAAGACGATGTGTGCAAAATTAAGAATAGGGATCGTAAACTTAAAGACAGTTCCAATTAAAAAAGATGAAACAATATAAACCCTTGGTTCGATGCTAATTGGAACAATTACAAAATACGACTGAACATTATTATTTCCGTTGATCGATGAAATCATTCATTGATCGTTTTTGCCAATGGATCGCGTGGCGTCTTCGTGTGTGAGCGCTAACAAAAACCAGACTCTCAAACTCCTCATCGACAGGTTACAAGAGAGTAGTACCTCAAAATCTATCTGTGTATTAATTTAAGAATATTTGAGACTTTGTTTTGTTTTCGTCTTCTTCACTTTGTCCATACACAATTAGGCGATCCTCCAAACGATCATCACGATCGTTCCCTATAACACCGGGGGAAGAGAGAAGAACAATGATAAACTCCGAGTAAAACATGCATGGGAAACGAAACTAAATAAACAAATCCTGTCAAACCACTTAATACCAAAGAAGTCCCGCCATGCGATCTTGTGTTAATCTAAACTCTGTGTTGGTAAGAAGGAGAATGATCACTTCTCTCAAACCACAAATTTAAAAGTGCAAAACACAAAGTCTAATGAACTTGTTCCGTAGCATAAATTGGATCACATGGTAGCTTACTTTGTCGATAATCCACTCCTTCTAGCGATGGGAAAATACTTGGAGCTTTCGTAGTTGTCGATGTGGTATTGTCAGAGACCTCTTCTTGGCCCACTGGAGAGGGCTCATCCACAGGTGGAAGTATTGTTGTTAATTCTACCTCTTCTTCTTCATTATCTGAGTTAAACTCTTCCGTAGAGTTCACCGGCAGGATGACTGGAATATTAATATTGGACTCTGTGACATTTTCCACCGATATTTGTGATGTGGTTGAAACAAACGTTGTCGTTGACCCATTCTTGACGACGTCTGTAGAAATTGTCTCCAAAGGAACCCATTGACTAGACTGGGGTGCTAGAATTGATTTTATTGGATTATTAAAAACTGCTTTTAACATTAATCTTACCTTCTGTGGCATTTGGTTTAAAATAATGTTCAATCAGCTCAATGTTGGTCCACGTTACTAATCCTTCGCTGACTGTTGTCTCTTCTTTATTGACCTCATCGACCAGGGGGGACGGCTCCTCACTGCTTGCAGTTGTGGCCAATCCCACAGTCGGGGCAGATGTCACAGAGCTAGCCGTAGAAGAGACGATCACATGGGTTGTGCCAATTGTCTTTGTAGTGGTGGTCTCCGTCGTCATTGCACTTGTCGTTGTGGTAGGCTGCTTGAACGTGGTTGAGGTCGCAGTCTCGACCTTGACACTACTCGACTCCACGACGGGTTTCGCGGTCGTCGTCCGTTGTTCCTCTTTTACCGGCACGATCGTCGTCACATCTTCGTTTGGATCGCCGATCAAATGGTCCAAATTGGTCGCCGGGACAATTTCCACGGCAGAAGTGGGCTTCGGTTTCGGTCTGGGGGCTTTCGTCGTCTCCACATAACTCATCGTGGTGAAAGGCTCATTGGCCAGCGTCGGGCTAATTTTAACTGGTTTTGTTGGCTTTGGCTTCTTCCTGGACCCTGTCGCCGTGATTATTTTTTGGGTGGTCGTGTCGAAAGGTCTTTTGGTAGTCGTTTTAATTTGTGGTTTTCGGGTTGTTACTAGGGTAAATATGATTGTTAATGTGAAATAATTGTTTGTGCAACATTACACCTTTGTTGCACAATCAGTCGTTTCTTAAAGAGGAAACAAAAGTTAAATACGAGTCCTAGGCGACTTTTTCAGTATTTCCGAATAAAAAACGAGTTTACACCCGAATTAGATATAAATACTTCATAATACTATATAAAAAATTATTTTTAAAATTTTATCCAATTTCGGTTACATGATACGCCTGAATAAATGAAATATAGTTAAGGACCAAACCTGGCGCCTGTTATTTGACATTGATGCAAAAATCTATTTTAAGTCTATAATTTATTTAAATTTGCAATATATAATATAACAGTATAAGCTCCTTATTAGCGCTTTCTTTATAAGCGGATGAATTAATTGGGACTAAATTTCTTGTTTTCGGTGCTTAAAGAATCATTATTCTTGGATCTAATTGATGTGTACATACAAACTTATATTGGGTTTTGTGGAATATGACCTTGAAGAGTGTTTATGAAAGAAATTTGACAATAAAAATGCATCATAAACTTATAAGAATATTTAGAAGAACTATTTCTTTATAAAATTTATATATTTCTAAAAATTCATAATAAATCAATAAAATCAAAATGTAATTTAAGAAATTGATCAATAAAGTAAAAATGTAATTTAAAAAATTAATTTTTTATACATATTTAATTGATATACCCGCCTCATAGCTGGTGTGCTAACGCACCCGGCTGCCTCTTCGGAGGCCACGGGTTCGATCTCTGGGTGGGTATGATTGACTGGGTCCTTTTTCAACTGGTCTAGGTGCTATAAATTGACTAATAATACACTGAAACCCCGTTGGTTGAGGTTGAGACCACCCATGTTTCTTACAGGAATTGAAAGGGATAATTGATATTTTGTCGTCCAAAAACGTCTTCAATATTTTATGAATTAACATTCCATATTTGCAGTTTTCTTTATTATCGGTATTTTTACGGAACGTAGCTTCCACGAATAAGGAGCTTTTACTGTGGTTACATAGAGACGACTTTATTTTTTTCAGAAATCAAATGTGAAAAGGCAAAATTTTCGATATGATATTTTAAAAAATTCATTCTATTGATGATATTAAAACTTACCCGGCTTTGGAGTAGTTGTTGCAGGCTTTTTCGGTGGACTGATACTGATCTGAATTAAATTGTCCTCGGAATAAGTTGGGCTTGGTTTCCTAGTTGTGATTCTGGGTCTAGAAGTGGTGCTGGTTGTGGTCTTGACCTGGTTGTACAGAATCGGAGGTTCTCTGTGTGGCAGGATGGCATCTTGAATTATCGGAGTTACTGTGGTTCGACGTGGAGGAGGAACTTTAGCAGATGCTGGTGTCGTTTGTGGAACGGGAACTTTAGTCGGTTTCTTTGTAACTGGTTTTCTTGGAGGAGGCTTCCTGGTCGTTGTCATCGACGTTGGGGCCGCTGCACTCGGATTCTGGTCTACCGACTGAAATGTGGTAAATTCCACATTATCTACGGTCTCTGTCACAGTCGTTGTTGTTGTTGTTGGGATTGGCGGCGGTATTTTCTCCACAATTAACGGTTGTTCGTTAGATGGAATTCTGCTGGCCGTGGCAGCATCGTCATTAGCCTCGCCGACAAACACAGGTAATTTGGTGGAAAGTGTTGCAAGAATCGCTGTCGTGGCCGTGCCAGAGCCGGTCTTGTTGCTCTCCAGAACACCTGTTGATAAACTTATCATTTCGAAATTGGTACTGTTGGAGTTAGAGTGCTTATTATGGTCCGGTATTTCTCCATTTGGTTCAACAGTCGTCTCGAGTCCGGATTCAGGTGGATTCTGAATGGTCGTGGACGCGATTGCCTCTGTCGTTGTCGTTGTTGGAGGCCGATGGGAAGAACTTGTGGAGGAAATGGTTGAATCCGCAAGCAATGGACGACTTGTGGTGGGTTTTTTATTGCTCGATGTTACTGCCAATTTCATTGTCGTTCTCGTCACTGGCTTCACAGTTGTAGTCTGTGGCCGAGCAGTCGTTTCCACTTTAGAACTGCTTGAATTAGTAACACTAGGTTTAATGTGCGATAAAATGCTCGGGATTACATTGTCCACATGATTATTATCTGGCCCATCTATACTGTTGTCGCTAATTTCATGATCCACATAAAGATTCTCTTCCGCCTGCGAAATTTTTACAAGAAATGGATTAATTCCCATTGGATTAAAATATCATTAAAACAGTCTTAATATAACACATAACAAACTTTTGCAATTACGTATACATTTAAATTGTATTAAGTTTATAATGTAATATCAATTAATACGACAAATGTTTAACTATATCTCGTGTGATCTTTATTCAAAATCAAACATATTGTATTTAATCAATTAGCAATGTATTGATCTGTATAGCAAATTACTAACTTAAGTTAGTTTTCATTTAAGGACTAATTTTGTAATCAGTAAAGAACTCAGCCAAGAAGAATTATGGTGCCAACTCAATAATTAATTTCCTTCTTCTATTTTCAAATTCTTTTTTTTCTCTATTTCTCTTATTCTAATTTTATCATAATCTCTTTTCTATTTAAATAATTTAAACTTCCCAGCCATGTTTGCTAAACCCTAAAGATAGCACAAAATAATGAAAGAAGTTATTGTTTATATAATTTTTTTAACTATCTACGGAACAAAACTAATAATTATAAAATTAATCTTAATTTAAATTATTTTTATTTTATGTTACAAATCAAATAAAAACTATATAACTATATTTATTTCTTCAAATTTGAATAAATCAACTAATGACGCATTATTTGTTTATAAAGCACTAACAATATATAATCTTAATTATTTTAATCTTTTATTTTGACCAATTAAAGTAATCAAGTTTGGGGAAAAACTTAAAATATATACCAAAAGTGACCTTACCTGAAGCTGGCAACAGGAACCAAAATAGAATCTATCGATGCAGGTGCCCAGATGTGTGCCATTGCTCTTTAGACAGTCTATCGCGAACATGCAAACGCCCTCCTCGCCACTCCGCCGGATCTTGCAGGGAAGGTGCCTTATATTTCTGCCGGCTTGAACTGTGGAGCAGCAACAAAAAATATAGAACAATCAATTTCCACTCGTTTAGTATTCAACAAACAGATGTTTAAATGCAAATTAGTGCACCAAAGAGGCACACGAAACATATAATTCTACTTCTGCTGAACACGCGGACGTCATTCATTCCAATGGGAATAGTCTTTTTTGCCTATCTATCTCTTATATATTTCCAATAAATTAGCAATTTTATAAAAGTGGGTCAGTGAACGCCTCTGTCTTCCCACTAAATTCGCGGATAGAGAAGTGGGTCATCTCAACGTTGGATTTAACTGGTCTCCACAATACGTCCTCTAGGAATATTGTGTGTAAATATCAGGTGGGTGGAATTTATTTATAGACTATTGGCACAGAGAGAAAGACAAATGTAAACAGAGAATATCGAGAATTGGGTAAGGTAAAGAATAGATATTGATATTATATCGGAAAATTTGCTTAAATTTAATAAGATATATAATTATAACTCAATATTTTGCAAATTTTATTTAAGCAAAGTTTAAAACAAACAGAAAACATTAAATAAAACCTTAATTTAATAATCAGATCAACTGTTACTCTTCCCCGGTCATTTTTGGTGGTTTTATAGGAGATCACAATTCATTAAGAACAAAATCCAGAACTAAATTACCCAACCAGTCTTTTTCTAACTGTACTCAACAGTTGTCAGTGGTCATTCTTATTTGAAGGAATCCCAGCCAGAAACACACAGTTTGTGGTCCAGCAAGACAGAGGAGAAAAAGAGCAGATCGGATCAGTGAATCGTGTTTACTACCAGAGTCGTTCTTTATGTATATATTATTTTGCCTTTGGCGGAAAAAATCATTTAAATAAACACACATATATGTGAAATGAGTAACGGGATTTGGGATGGTATATTCTCAACTGGAGAAAGAGAGGTGTTTCAATTCCAAAACACCAAAAATATTGTCGTGACACGATCACATGTATGTAAAAAAGCACAGACTCGGATAAAGACTCAAGACAGCAGAGAGAAATAAAGTCCAAGTGAACAAGAGCCTTCTGTTTAAGTAAACCACAAGAATTGAATAGAATGGGTAGAAAATGAAAGAAATTGTGTTGTTTCCACTAAAATAGGGTCAAGGATTTAGTACACTCTGGAATGTGTGGCACTTGGAATATAATACTACATACTATACAAATAACAGCAGCAGACTGGGGAGACAATAAAATGCTGAACCGTTCCACGAAAAAGCTCGTGTAATTGCCAAGATTTATTGTTACAACGTGAGTTTTTTTGTATATGAATACTGCTCCATCATCTCTAGAATTGTTGCAGCCAGTATAGGAAGTAAATGATTGAGTCAGTCACTTTTAAAACAATACAATTCGCATTCCTTTCCTTTAAAACAATTCTACCGGCAATTCTAAAAACCTTTAAATTTAGATTCTCTAATGATTTTGATATTATTATTATATATATTATTATTTAAATTTAAATTCTCTAATGATTTTGATATTATCATTGTAAAGATTTATTCTTAGATCTATAATAAAATTAGAAATACTGAAAAACAAAATGATATTGATATAAGTAAAATAATAATAATAATTGGTTTTAAATGCTAAGTTAATAAAAAAAAATTTAACGTTTTTAGATTAGAGAAATATTGTATTTCCTCTTTAATTTATTTTTAGAGTAAAAGTAAATAAGACATTTTTAAAACTGACATGAAACAATCCAATGTAATAATATTAAATAGAGTTAGTACAAAACAGTCAGACTTAAGTCGAATAAATTTCAATTAGGATGTATTTTGTAAAATTAATGTGTATATTTCAGTAGAATAAAAATAAAATGAAAATTCTGTACAAAATTTAAATTTACACAATATCTTTAAAAAACTATTTAGTTCTTTACGAAACAAACCTTATTTAAAGGTTTGTTTCGTAAAGAACTAAATATCTGGTTTTATAACTGAACATATCAAAAACAGTGAATACTAACAGATTAAAATCAATTCTATTCTCTTCCATTGTATTGAAAGAAGATTGTGCAAGATCTTCCAATCTTTCTAATTCTTTTTACTCTAGTCATTCACCGAAAAACACGGAAATTACTTGGCTTCTGGTAAGATGAATGACTCAGGAGAAAAACAGTTTGATCATGTAAAAGGTTTAGTGACTCGATTGGTGGTTTTTCTCTTTCTCTCTTTTTTTTATTGTGGACCAAACAAAAGAAATGGTTTTATTTGTGACCGCCCGATAAATAACACGGAACAAATTAAACTGTGTCAATTGTGTTTTTATGTCAGACTGTGCCAGCGTGATGACGAACTAACCAGCCAGCCAAAGACATGCTCGTTCAGCTGTGGTTCAATGCCATAGAAAATGAGTGAAAGAAAGTAATTAAAGAAATGTCGAATGCAAATTACTAGAAAGAGAAAGAAGAACCTTAATAAGAACGTTTAATTGTTAATGTAAAGCGCTTCTTTTGGGCTTTACCACTTCCAAAAGCCTATCGAGAGATTCTAGTTGATTGACACTCAACTTATAAAAGAGTAAATAAATGGGACAAAGCGTAAAATTAAGCTCCAAACTCCAAATTCGTCATCCACGAAAGTAAACGAAAACTTTCATTTGTGCCATAAATTGGACGGAATAAATTGCAAACAATCCACACATTGTCAATGACGTTATTTTTGGCCTGTGTCAATTGCCACTATGTAAGTAAGCCTACCTACATAGCCGCCGGCCCAGATTCTTCGTTACTAACCAGAGAAAGTTGACCACATTTTAAAAGACAAATCATATCTGGAAAAATCCTCCATGTTTCCAGAGAAAAATCCCGATATCAAACCGGATAGTTTTAGTTCACAAATGCATTCATCTGATGAAAATGTCAACCGGAAGTTGACCCATCACTGACTCATAAAGAGAAATTCAGAGATTCCAGAAACCACCGAAGAAAAATATCACAGTAATTAATTCAATGGACCAAACGGATTTTCAAATTAAATCTTTTACCTTTTTGAACAATCGTTCGAATAAAAAAAAAATAATTATAATTTAGCATTATAAAAACATTCTTCTATATGTTCTATCTATATTGTTGAACATTTAAATTTGTTTATGATTAAAATGTGTATGCTAAAATAATTAAATTGTTAATAATAAGCTTCGAATGTTTAGAAAATACGTTATAACAATAAACAAAATCAATGTATTTTTAATGCACAATGTTTTGATCAAATCAAATTGTAAAAATGAAAAATTTAATAATAAAGTGATTTAAATGTAAATTAGAAAGTTCATTATAAGAAATCCTGTTCAATAAAAAATACGACTAATAATAAAATTGTCAGAAATACCGTTACTAATAATGAAAATTAATAACTTCTGTGCTCTTAACACAGCATGAAAAATATTTGCATTATAAAAATATTTCCAAAACCTTTCTGAAGTCAATATTAAAATAATAAAAATGCAATAAACTTACTGTGGTGTGTTAATTGTGAACTTCTAGATGATACTGGATTGCCTATACTAAACGCTAGCATTGAATTTATTATGGATAAGATTAAAATGACTTGACGACTCCAAAGGCAATCTCTTCTTCTCGGTCCCGCCATTAAATTCATCTTCTGAAAGGATAAAATAGAGAAACAGAAAGTATAAACAACTTATTATTTCGGAATAAAATGGATAAAATAGCACGCAATTATATATATCACAAGAGATCTTCAACAGTTCTTACACTAATTTAAGACCCGTGTAATTATCTGGCTGGACACATACTTGTGACAAGGGCCAACAAAGATCCACCATTAACTGCGATTGTTAATTGTTAAGTGGTTCTAAGGGCATGTCATGTAAACAATGACGATTCAAGACCATATAATTATGTACTCCTAAAGCGGGTACTCGTATACTATAGTTCATATGCACTTCTTGATCGCACGAGGTAGGGCAACGAACTATTATTATCATTTTTTACATTTTTGTTCAAAAGAATTACAATAAAAAAAATTTATTTAATCATTTCCTTTTTATTAATTTTTCATAAAATATAAAATAATATAATTATTTATAAATTCCAAAGAATAACAGTTATGGCTAACCTAAAGCTTTTTCGGGTTTCTCATCGTATAAATTAATTAAAATTCTTTGATTCTTGTCTATTACTTAGTTTTTTGCCATTCGACTATAGTTTGATCTCTATCAGTGCTGAATACTAATCACAAACTAATTTGACCTAATTAATTAATCGTAAACATTAAAAAAGAGGTTCAAATGCGTAGTTCTTACATAGGTTTTCAACATTAGTTTATGTGTTAGTCAATTAAGACCGGAAGAGATAAAATTATAATCAATTTCTATCGAAGAATACCTCAATACCCAAAGAGTGTTTTTATATGATCTTTTTAATTCGAAATTCTTACAATAACTTCATTTATAGAAGTAGTTCAATTGCCCAAAGATAGTTGTCTATTTTATTTTTTTATGATATATATTTTATGATTTATCACTTATTATTTTAAACCTGTTTTAATCGAGTTTTACAACGAACGGATTTAGTTTGTTTTTGAAAAATAGTTTTTTTATTATACAACTTCAAAAAACACACATTAAAGAATATTTTGAAATAAAACTCAAGTTATTGGAAACATTTCAGGGAACAATTAACATTCATATTTTTATAACCTGCAATATTTTCAATTTGTTGTTTATTAGATGGTCAAGCAGCTCGTAATCTATTAAATAGATTTAAAGGCATAATTATAATATTAATATAAAAAGTATTGCCTTTAAAATTGTATCAATGTTTTATTATTACTTTAATTAACATTTTTTGTAATAATTTATATGAATATTGATAGAATTTTTTACAATAATTCTAATGATAAGTCAAACTATCTCAAATATAATTTTATTCCAAATCGATTAGAATATATGACTAAAATCATTTAACTAATAGAAAATAATTCCCTAATAACAATTATTATCATTCAACAAAAACAGTCAATGACTTCTAAACATTTCAATTAGATTGACATGTGTGAATTCTATGGTTGGTGATACCATATCAATCTCTAGAAATTATTCAAATTAATGACATAGTTGTCATTTAAACATATCAATTAATTTGTTTTCAATTATCCAGATTCAGAAGTTGACATATTTGTAAAATACTTGTTCCACTCTTGCCGGTGCATGTCAGGTCACACGACGAGTGAGCCGGCATGATGGAAGAAAAGAAGAAGAACCAGAGCTCTTATGGCCTGATTTAAATAAAAAAACAATAAATTGATTTAAAAATACGAATGCGAGAGAACCGGAGGAAATATTACTATAAGCATAAACCAGTGTAAATGCGAACATAAAAGGCTTAAGTAATAATAATCTCTTGGCATTTTTGTATTAAATTATTTTTTGCGCGACGATCACGATGAGAGAGCTGTATAGTCGTTCGTTCAACTTTTACTCATTGAATTTAATTAACGGAAAGAATCAAAAGCCAATAACAACATCCACTTAAGTAAATTATGAAATGGAATAGGGTTCTTATATGCAATAAATCGATTAATAAATGGTATTTGATTTGAAAATATATTGCATAATCGTGTATTGTTATTTAAATCTTAAACAAGAAGTGGAGAAGAGACCATGAAAGCGAATAGTAGTTTCATCGGGTTCGTCGCCAAAATTTTATATGGCATTTTGGACCGCCTGTTCAGCTCTTTCGTTTTCCCAATGTTCTGTTCCTCGCGGAAATGACTATTTAAAATTTCACTGCCCCGCCCTGGGCACGATTATGAAATACCTGTCCCGGTTTTTATAACAATAAATTATTATGTCATGATTTTCCATTTTAATTTCTTTTCTTGCCCTCAAATAATATTGACCTTAACATTCAAAGAATCCAGGTCAAGCGAACATTATTAGTGAACACACAATCGCGTTTTTTTTTTCATTTACAATATCAAAGGGTCTCTCTCGGTCTATCATTATTGTTGTGGCCTTTTTATTTCGGTCTTTCTTCTTTCTATTGCCTTTTCAGAACCCCGTTTATCAGTCATCTATCTCCCTCTTGTTCCACAATTATGTGGCGGTCTATTATGACCATTAATGAACCAGTAGAGGGCCCTTAACCGAGTTCTAGGTCGAGTCAACAACGTGACTGGACTCATTTAAGTATAGTATTACATTCAGGTAAGGAAAGTTGTGTGTTTTGTTGGCAAAAATTCAGTTTTGTTTGGTATATATTAATAATAAAACAACATTGATTCTCGAGCCCACTCATTGTTTCAAAAATATTGGCACGGGCAAAATCCCATTGTCTCAAGAACTTGTTAATTTAACACATTTTATATCTTGATGTATTCTTTTTTATACACAAATGTTATGATTCGCAAGTGTGTATTTGTTTGGCGAGAAATTAAAAATTAATTTGAATTCAATTGTAAAATCTGACATTCGGTCCTTGTGAAGAATTATTATGTGGTTGCGGAAGTTAAATAATTTGCCGGTCGTGTTATCGTGTTAAGGCTTTGCTTTAGAATAAAATCTTAACATAGGGTGTTCGGTTAGTATTTTTAAAACACAATATAGTTTAATGTGTAGTTATGAATCTAAAATCTTTAACTATGTGATTTCTAAATGATCAATTAACTTAATCTTTCTAATTATGCAAAGAATTAACATTTTTTAGTTATTATTTAGCCTTGGAAGCATTTTTTCGATACACCCTTTAATCTATGCACAAAACATCTTAGAAGCCGCATGGTCTATCTGGCCAGTGTGATCAGAAACCGTGATCTACCGTTCGATTATTAGCCCGAACAGCAACAACACATTAGAAGAGATTGCGATAATGATAGTGGGCCTTCACCAGAACTGAACTGTTGTGGTGGATGAGTTCATTAAAACTATTTCTGGAGGTATAATGGACAATGTTTATATAAAAAGGTTCATCAAAAATTGGACTCGGACAAAAGAAGTAATAATAAGCACCATAGCACCGCCAGCAGAACCATTTGTGAAGCCATGAACTTACCTTTGTTGTTATATTACTACTTGTGCCGTTCTTGTTGTTGTTGGGGTACTAGTTCTCTTGCTACTTCTGGACTGGACTGGATGATGTGATGATGATGATGAACACAAATTCCAGCTGAATAGTAGTATATAGGCAGCAATCTTGTTATAATCGAGAAATTGGTCGTAAATTGCTAAATTGCCTCTTGCGGGACTATTTCTCCTTCTCCTCCTCCTCTCACAAAAAATGTCTATCCATCCAAAGCCCTCTCTCTTTGCAGTGCACACAGACACTATTATGTGGTCTAATGTAGGAAATTCCCTGAAGCACAGCACTCCGTTGAATTATTATCATCGGGATAAATATTCCATTTTTTGCAGAATTATTTATTATTTTAGAACCAAAAATACACTGAATCTAATGCAACACTCTCCCCCGAGGGAATTCAATATAAAAGGCAACACCAATTTGCACCAGTACTAAATTCTAATTGATTCCATTCACCATTGTATTTTTTTGTATTATTATAATTTCTATTTCGCACTCGTAAACTGTGTAGAAAATTCACATCTGCCGGAGAGTCAATGGAAACATTAGAACACAATCTAAATATTTTCTCTATTTGTGTTATTTCATTGAATTCAAATTCTACTCGGTTATCACAGGTCGTCACTTTTAAATGGACTGCGAAAAATTCGCCACAAAACTATTATGTATAGTGGATGTACCTAACAGAACAAACACAAAGCACAGACACAATTGGCAATTAACGTGCGTAAATGATTATTATTTCGGATTTGGACAGCAGAAAAATGATTGTTGGCCAAAGAGAAATGGAAAGAAAGCCACACCACACCACAGCTCAGAACCGAGTCAAGTGTGTTTCGACACTGACAGTGCACTGTTTTCGTTCTTCTGTACCTTTCGTACGGGGGAACTGTTAATTTTAATTTTTTCCACCAACTAACGGTTTATAGATGAGCAGCACAACACCACCACTACTCGTCGAGTGTTAAAGAATTCCATAATTCGATCGATGGCTGATGACTCTGAGACTCTCTCCCAGATTCTTTCACATGGATGCGACGACCATAAGAGAAGGAATGATAAAATCGCTCACCGGCATTTTATTGCATCCTAGAATATCCTCTTTTTTCACATAAAAAACACTATAAATTCCAACCTTTTTCTAATCAAATGTTTTTCTATTTTAATTACAAAAAATAAACCACCGTTCACAGTTCAATTAACGGCCACATTATCCATCGTCAATGGTCATTTGAGTAAATAAATTGCAATTTTTTCGAAACCGACTCCCCGATTCGAGTCTTATACCAAGGCAGACCTTGACACTGAAGTTGTTAGATTTCAACTGGCTGAAAAGCTTCGCCTCTTTGGCAGTTTTGTTACAACATTCAGCCAGAGCCACTACTCTCCTTCTCTGCGCTGCTTCGTCTTCATTTCTTCATTTCTTATACTCTTGCTCAGGTTCAGGTAGGTTTATTATATTGCCCATCATCGAAGAGAGTGGAGAAGAGCACTCGCGATATTATCCCCGATCAAATAGGAATATAAAAGAAACACAAGAAATGCAGATAGAGGAAAGAAAAGAGACCTCTCTGTGTTTACAAACTTGTTTAAATATAACCTGATTAGATTCGAATCAATTGATTGCGCTCACACTCCTCCTGGACCTTCCTCTCCTTCAGATCGCAATATATTTAACAGAAAACAACGATTAAACAGCTTTGCATGTATTTTAATTTTTTTCTTATTTTCAAATAAGCAATAATATTTAAAACAAGGTATGTAATTTTTTAATTTAATTGAACTTTTAATATTTTAAGCAAATTTTAATATGATTTCTATATAACTTAACAACTTACAAAAAAATGAGAAAAAAATCATAAACTAAAGCAAAAAATTTTATTTTAAAACAATTTATTAAAATATCACATTTAATTTGAAATGTTATGTACAAGTAGGTATTATAAATTATTTTATCTAAAATAGTGTTTTAAAATGGAAAAATTTACTGTTTTTAGGATTTCTACTTCATTATAAGTTAACTTAGTTTCATTTTTTAAAAGACAAATTCAAGTTTAAGTTAAAAGCCTCAACAAAATTATTATTCAAGGATATCCTCTCCTTTATACGTAATGAAATCACAATGATACGAGTACAATTAAAAATACAAGATTCCTTATAAGCTTTTGTATATAAAATTTCATTCAATTTTTTTTTCCTCAATAATAAAATTTACTACCCAATATCTTTAAGGTACGAGAGATCAATGACATACAAATTTTGAATATCCATCGCAACAAGTGAGATTTCTTGAATTAGCACTTTTTAATTAAATTTAAGTAATCTTAAAAAGTAAAAATACTACACTAATTGAGTAGAAATTTAAGAAATTTTTATTATTTTCGTTTATATGTTTTGAGTTGAAACTTTTTTTAATAATTTGAAAAAAATACTGAATCCTAAAACAACTATAAAAACAGCCCCCTATTAAGTGATCCTTAGGTTTATACACATAAATGAATAATAACCTTCTTCATCTTCGTGCAAGAAGGCATAAATATTTGTTGGATGAAGATTCATTGCGATAATTCCCCTCGATTTTCCAGTTTTATCATCATCTCCCTTTTCAGAACACTAAAGCTCTTCTAGGTCGAAGATAACTATGCGAAAAGATCCCCCTTAGACGAGCTATTCAATAAACAAAAAGAACCAAATAGATCTTCAGTATAAGAATTTTAAAAATGGTAATCATATACATCACAGCTACCTACAGGGTGTACCAAATTTAACACAAAATAAGAATTAAATATTTTTATATACATTTCTATGGTGTTTAATCTTTGTATAACATAAAATAGGGTTTTGCTGTATGAAATAACATTTAAGTCAAATGGCCCCGATGATAACGCTTCTAGGACCATACATAAAATTCTTCAAAACCAATTCCCATAAAAATTATTTTCAGTGATAATACTCATTTTCTCAGAGGCTACGATATTAATGAATTATTATTTGATGGGCTTGAAAATATAGAATTGTTATTAAATACAGTAGAATTGCTCAAATTATGAAATGGTAAATTAATAGTAATCATTTTGTAGGGAACTCGTTATAATAAAGAATTATCGAGGAATTCGCAGTTTTTGCTCCAACTGTTGATTGGAACTTACTAATTTGAAAATATGGATTGAATGGTCAAATGCGGTAAATGGATTGCATTACAGAGCTATTGGGGCCGGGATATGACAGTTAGTTAAGCGTTTCCAAAGCTAGGATGAAATGCACAGAAAAGAAGAGATAAACCGGATCTTTAAACAAGTAATTTGCTGCCATTCAAAAATGGATGCACATGAAAGTCATGAAAGGGGTGGTCTTCTTCGTAGTATGTTGTTCTGATTTTTAGAAAGAGCATTTGATCACTTAACCGGTAACGGTTGTTGGGTCGTCGACAAACAGTACCATGATTCAATTTTAGAAACTAAAATTTAAAAATTTTGTTGTGGACGACGTTTATTTTAAAATGAAGGCATTACGTACCACACAAGCGATGAAACTACTATTTTTTTCAGGAGATGTTAGTCTTATGTTTTTTCAGATTAACCTAAAAAATAAACAAAATTTCTTACATTTAATTGAAATGTGCCTTAAATTTTGGAACACCCTTTGAAATCGCCCTGTTGATTTAAATGTATCTGCTCCCAAGTTTTATATATAGAATGACAAAAGACGTGTAATGGGAAAGGTAAATAACATCTGAAATCGAACACATCTCAATGTGGGTCGATGTCACTTTGCAATTATTAACTGTAAATAAAGAAGGACAATACGAACTTTATGGTCAATGGGCGGCTGTAATTTATATAATCAAACATTTACGAATTCTATTCAGATTCAGGTATCAGACTCCAATCATAGTCTGGGTCTATAAAAATAGATGATTAAAATCATGAGTGACTCACGACTTGCTCTTGAACTTCGAGCATTGCGATGGAGAAGAGTAGAAACAATTTACAATTAATTGTCGGAGAGGAATAATATATCCGATATGAACCGGGAATTTAATTATGCTAATTGATTTTTCTGGTAATTCTATTACTATGCAATATATTCGAGTTTTGTGGTTTTACTATGGGCAATACATTGAAGAAAAAAACTAAAAATAATCTATTGCTTCTAAGAATTGATTATTATTTTTTCAGCATAAAAATAAAAATATTTGGTTTTACATTTTATATACTTATTAGACCATTGTAATTTTTCTGTAATTTTGAATCTTTATTATCAATTATAATATGTTAATAGTTAATCATTGAAAATTTTATTTATCCCTAAAATAAGTCTTTAACAAATAAAAATTTTATATACAAATAGCCGTTCTAATTAATCAACAATTTTCCAAATCCAAAATGAATATTTATAAATGAAGCAAAATGGTTTTAAACGACTACATTTTAATAACTTATAATAACATGTTTGTTTTATTTAAGCTCGCTTTAAAAAAAAAATTTGTCACAGTAATTATCGGACAGTATCATTTGTGTTGCCTACTTAAAGGGGATTTTAAATAATCATGTTTCCTAACCTACTATATCTAGCTTTTTTGTACCAAATAACTATTTTTAAAAATTATGTATATATTTCCGGTCAAAAAATTAATTAATATTAAGCCGATAAATTACAAATTATCTCCTTCAAAAATTATATTTATGTTCTCATAGTAATTGAATGAAATTTATTAAGAACTCAATGATTCAATTTTTTTCAAAATTAAAAAATTAATTTTGTGAGATCTGCCGAGAAGTAATCGTTGAAGTTTTCCTTTTATCCTCATCACCAAAATATTATGTTTTTTATCAAAGAACTTACCAAGAACATTCGGCTGTATGGTTTAGTGATTGGCGCTCTGGACGGATTAACAGGATCCGTTAACAACCGTGCTTTAAATTGACTTCACTGAAAAACAAATAGTCATGAGAAGTCTATAAATCCGTTGATTGAGGTTGAGACTACCAAGTAGAGGAAAAAATTAATTTTTATTCTTCCAAAGAATAAAAAATATATAAGTATCCCATCTTAGTCGCCGAATACTATTATGTAGTTTAATAATAATCCTGTAAATTAAACTGTAACTAAAACCACTGCGTAGTAGCTTTTTTCATTTTTATTCATTATTTATTATTTGTTAATTTAATAAAAGAGAGGTATATCTCAAAGAATTAGAACATTTTTACCCATTACCATCCGGTGGTGTATATCATAATTGTAAATATCAAATAGAAAATTAGTGAATATTCCGTCATTTAGGAATCTGATAAGGACTATTCCTTATCACAAAAAACAAGAGAGTGAATTTTTGGTATCTTAACAATCAGAAATGCTGCGAATGTCGATTTCTTCTATATCTGCCGATGCACAGTTTGTAATTACTAATTTTATATTCAAATCCATATTAAAACGACATTTTGTGTTATTTTTAACAACTTCATTAAATAATAAATAAAAGAATACAAAAACTTATCCATTATATTTCATGAAAAGTAATATTCCTACATGTCCGATCTGGTTACCAAGCAAAATTTTCGTTTCTATTTGTTCAAAATGAATAGCTTCGTGAGACATTCGCATCGGTAAAACATCCTCCTAGATTTTTGCGGATACAATTATCCGCAGGATCCCTGTTAACAATCATATTATATATTGAAAAATCTGTGTGCAAATAATTATGTACTATTTTAAATTATAATAATTTGAATTGTTTCCATTGTTTCCATTGTTTCCATTATTTATTTTAATTAATTTTTAAAAATTATTTAAATTCAATACAGCTTTGATATTATGTATTTTGAATATTAAAACAGTATTAAATTTAAAATTTAACTACAAACATTGTACTACTAAGTGATTTTACTTTTAAAATTTTCTTTAATAACTAATTATGCATGAAAATATGTCAGTTCTTCATGGGTTAAAAGATAATTTACATTTTTACCAAAAATAGAAAATTTGAATAAAATTTGTATAAAATTATGCAAAAAAAATCGTTCATGATCATGTTTTTGATTTATTTGTTTCATTTGAAATGGTAATGAAAATCTGTTATTCTTTTTCATAACACTTGAGTTTTATTTTAACAATTACTATACTATTAAATAATAACATTCGCCATGGTAAAATCATTTTTCGCAACACACCTTTACGTCACAATTCTTCTCATTTTCATCATTGACCGTCTCTGTCTGTTGGCTCAAATTTGAAATTTGTCTATTTTCACGATCAATTTTAATCACATTGGATTCGCGTGTATGTTTCAGTTTCAATAAGTTACAAATAAATTATGGGTCTTTGTCGCAGTCTAGAAGAGTGATCGCTCCTTTCCAATCACTTTGTCGATCCAAGGCACAAATTTCTGAATATTTGTATAAACTCCTGGCAAATGCTCCCTACCGCATCCGATTCCCCATGACACCAACCCAATCAATGTCTTCCTTCCCTCCAAGGACAGTGTTAAGGGACCCCCAGAATCACCTGCGAAATTTTATTTCAATTAATTACCACTGACTTTTGAAAAATGAATTTTGTGCAATGTTGTATTCACCTTGGCACGAATCTCGTCCACCCTAAAACATTGAAATGGATTTATTCACATGATTTTGTAACTATTTATAACTCAAATCAACATTCCACATACCTCTTTATAACCGGCACATAGAAACACATCGTGAATTGTCTCCCTTCTTCCTGCTGCTCTGAACCATCTTTGGCATCGTTCATTTGGTATAACTTCCACATCAACCTATAATTTAATTTTATTTATAATCAAGATTACAACAATTTTGATCTTTTACCTCTTGAAGGACTGAAGGCACTGTACTTTGTCCATGTCTCGTTCGACCCCTAAAACGATTTCATGTAAATTATCGAGCTATGTTTTTTTATTCAAATAAAAAATATAGCAAAATAATATAACATTAAGTGTTATGAAGAGTTACAAATTTAATTTAATATATCTTAAAAAATTATACAATTTTATTAAAAAATGCAATATTTTAATTGCTGTAATATATGGAATAACAACAAGTTTGTTAACTTTTCGTTGAACAACTTTATGCTTATTACTGATCAATTAATAGCACCTAAACTAGATGATAATGTTAATTTAATTTTTACTATAATTCTTTTTAACAACTATTGAATTCGTGATCAAATTCACTAGATATTTTTGAGAATGGCTTATTATATACATAAAAGGAAGCTTTATTGTTTATTGGAAAGTGGATACTAATTATTTAAATATTCGATTAAAAATCAATGAATAGTGAAAAAATAAACATGATATTTTATTTGGACAGCGAACAGACCGTAAGATAATGATATTTGAACCCAAGTCTCCTCGGGAATTCTAAGTTCACAATAACTGGACCACAAAGGCGGTTGCTTTACCACAATTACCACAATACCATTCAACTTTTTTAAAAGTTATGAAAACATTTTATCATTTTTTAAATCTCTTACTAACAAAACTATTTAATATTGACCAAATGACTGAAGGAATTTTTAAAATATACACCTTACACTGGTTAAGTTTTTTTCAAATTAAAATATTCTTTATTTAAGAGTATCAAGTAAAATGGAAACTAATAAATAATATTATATAGTTATTATTTATTTAGAACTAGCTATTGACGTTGGTTTATATTTTAAAGAAATATAGAATTTCCACTTATAAAAAAGAAAATTATCTTACCATCCGGCAACTGTCGCCATTTTTCCCGTCAATTTCACCTGCTTTCCAGGGAGACAAACGGGTAGAATATGCTGCTTAAACACAACTGATCTATCTAATTTCACCTAGAAATCACCAAAATCAAAAGTAATTTTTTTAATTAATATATTCTACTCTCTTACCAATGCGACATCATTTTTAAAGTCAGCTGGAGAATAATTGGGATGAACTTCTTTCCGTTCGATTCCATATTCCTCGTGATTAAGCCTCTCATCTTGATCCCTGACGTCCCACTCTCCAAGACGAACTTTAAGGCTTGTATTAGGTGTTGTAGCTACACAATGCGCCGCTGTGACAACCCATCGATCAGAAATGAGGGCTCCACCACAACTCAATTTTCTCGACAAAAATCCCGATTTGATTAACGCAGCTTGCCAGGGATGGGATCCAAATCCTGTTGAATGTCCTCCCACAATTCGATTTGATCTGGTGTATAGTTCACCGCAACCTGGATAGAGAACAGTTTATTAATATTCTTGAAATGATAAATTTAATGTTTTTGCAATCCCATATCGAAAGGTTAGCTTTTCGCCAATGCTGTTTTGAATTTCATTATGTGACATACTGTGACTTACTTCATTTGAATTATTATACTATTGTAAAAGATAGTCCTTGATCTATATAATAAAATTGTTTCAATGCCCCTAAATTTATTGATCTAGGTGCTGTGATAGCGTCAAAATTTGTTTTAATTAGTTCATCTTGTGCTTTTGGTAAAGAGGATTGCAATAAAATTTATGTCCTATTCGGGTGTTAAATCTGTTTTTAAACTCGGAACGGCTCGTATTTCATACTCATTTCCATGTTGAAAAACAGCTGATTTAACAACCTTAAAGCAAGAATTACCATTATCATATAATACCACTACAAAAGAAGAAGCATAAAAGAATTTGGTAAGAATTGTGATTTGTGTTGGAAAGAATCAGCGTTGTGCTATTATAAGTTGTGCTTTTCTTTTATAAAAATCGGCCTGTTCGGAATACCCTTGTCTAGTTGGTGGACCACTGAATTGTCATAGTCACTTTCTGAGCCCATAACTGGGGGTGGGTGGTCAACTTCATCGCTCATGGCTCCTCCGGAATGGTGATTAAAGTGGTTAAAGCCGCCCATTCCCTCCAAATGGTCAAACACTTCGTTGCCATTTTCATCGATAATTCCGAAATGGTGATCAGGTCTAACTGGGCGAAGAGGAGTAATGCTGGGACGACTTCCTGTCAATCCATTCCAAGTAACCGGTCTTTGGGTTGGCTTTAAAAACGGAGGCTTTGGTGCAGCAAAAAGCTGGGGTCCATTGTCGTTGTGAAAGGAGCTTTCTTGCGGCACGTTATGCTGATTGAAAAACGGTCCATCCGTAGGCGGATGTTGAGGATAGAACCCAAATAAATGGATCACATCACCTGTTGATTTGCGGAATGGATGATAATTTGACAATTACCTATTTTCACTTTAAATTCGCAACACTCCCGGTGCCCCGGTCCAGTGCAGATCGTTAATTTGCAAGCTCACAACTAATTTTCGGTGACAGTTGTCGGTAAATTAAGCAAAACGGCAATGAAAATAAGAGTCTGCGAATTTCACTCTCATTTTTCATATAAACACTTTTGTTCCATTCTTGTGTAATTATATTTGGCAGACATTGTTTTACTCTCGTTTTTTCGGGAGGGGAATTTTTACTTTCTTTTCAAAATAAGACAGTACTCACTGACTACGACAAAACGAAGCCAAGTCCAGACCATCCACTCGGAACCGATTGTTTGAGACCTGTTGTTGTCTCAAACTCGTTGATTATTTACTTGATGACGATGGGGCCATTATCTCTTCAGACAAAATTTGAATGTTCTCATGAAATTAAGTTTAATTTCCCCGCCACCAAGCCAAAAAAAAGACTAAAACCCCGAGTATAATTCCAAGGGAAATTTCAATTTAACGAATTTGTCTCGGACCTTAAACAATGACACACAATCCAAACATTTTCTGAATAATTGGAGTAGAAAAAATACAAAAAAGGGAACGCATCTATTAAGGGCTTTTAAAATTGATTTTTATCTATAAATTTGGATCACTACATGTCAATCCAAATGAGGAACAGTTAAAAGTACCTGAGTAAAAAATAGACAAATGTTTCTTTTGTTATCTAATCTCTTTTTACGATACACATTATATTATTGTTTTTCAGTGGTAAGACACTTGACAAGAAATTGAATAAAGACAAATCCATCTTTCGACATCATATGACTCGTTTTTCTTCACCTACTGACTGACTTGAATTGAAAAGCTCAAAGGCATGGAAAAACGTTAATTCAATTCCATTCAACGCATTTGATGCTAATTTCGAGTCGCTTCAATTTATTCAGACCAAATCTCAGAAAACTATTGTCATACAAATTGCAATTGCAAAATTCTTCCGTAAACGAATTATGTTTTGTAATGGAATTTCAGTCACCGAAAGACAATTTTGGCTTTTTTAGTAGTTTGAAAGAGCTTTCATTTCTCTATTTACCAATACTCAAATTGCCAATTATTTGCCTGCTAATTAGTACTGTCCTCTGTGATCACGACTACTAATTGCCAAGTGGCAAGGTGAAAGTCTGATTTATAAGTTCTATTAAAAACCGCATTTCGATTGATCTAATTCAATTCCGTCCAAGTTACAAACTGATGGCCCTACTCAACTTGACCCAGTTTCCTTCCTCACATCGTGTTTGAATGATAATAATCCAAAGTTAGACTTAACCACAAAGAGATCTCCGTTAAAAGGTCATTCATCATCAATTGAGAAAAGCAGCGCCAAACCGGGCGTTTTTTGTATTACTACTTCTTTTATAAAAATCAAAATCACTTTCGGCTTTAACAATGACCATCATTGGAAGAGAAAGATGGGACGACACAGCACAGACAAAGAAGAAAAGATTGTTATTACAAGGTAACAAAGAAAAAACTTTCATTCAATCCACTGACTGCTAATACTCTTCTTACTCTGGTATCTTGTTTGTTGCACTTGAATTATTACGAAATGAAAATCGATTCACTGTTTGGAGTAGTCTTAAGAGAGCCATCAACAATTTGAAGTACTAATTGGCTCCATTAATTCTTCGGGTTTAAGTTGTAAGATTTAAAGATGATAAAGTAATACTTACTGGCATTTTTAATGACTCCTTGATTGGGGTTCGTCGCTGGATGAATCTCTTCGTCGACACAGCAGGACCAGATCATTCCCCCTGAGCACAAATCCATCGGTTTTCCACCACCCAAAATGCATGATATCGATAATCCGCACTCGAATTTTCTACCCTTAAATTTGCACGTTTGTGGAATCACTGCAATTTTCATAAGATGAAAAGAAATCCAATTAGTAATACTTTTCAAACAGTTAAAATTCAATGTCACACTGACTTCTGCCGAGCATATCCATTATTGAATTCGGCTCAAATTGATTTGTAACATGCTGGGATGATGGAGTCTGTTGCGAATATTTGCGACTGAGCGCATCCAAGAGCAGAATCTCCTGCTCTTGCCGCGAAGTACAGTTAACAAAAACGCCATGGATCAGCGCATTAAATAAAACTAATAATTTTATCACAGAAATTGAATGGTGAATAGTAGTAATCATCGTTTATAAGTGGCGCTTTTCTTTGGCCAACACTCAACACCTCTTCTTTCACTTTGTGTGCAATTGGAAATTCACGACACTTTTATCGTAGCGGATATTCTCATTTTTGTGCAAATTGCAATCACCTCTTTAATAAACCCATTTTTAATTGGCTTTTATTTAACATTTGTGTTTTGCAAGGTATATAAAATAATCGAGTTTAGAGCTTAGTTCACTTTTAGTTTTAATATTTCATGATCCTTGGCTAATATCCATTATAATCACACTTTAATCCAACAGCAGTCCAACAACCATGCACTTTACTATACAGTTCCACAGTAGCTTTGAAGACGAGCGTCTTTCGCGAAAGTCACCAGCTATCTGCAGCACTAGTTCCACTCAGTGGACGAGACCGAAGAAACTCTTCAACAACACCACCGCCGCCACCACCTCTCTTGCATTTACGATATAATTTAAAAATTAACCAGAGCCATCCATCCATCAGCATAGAGTGCAGAAACAAAACACTGCTGACTAATATACGTAGAGACACAGGCATTGTAAAGTATTGTTAAGAGCAAAGAGCAAATTGTCGACGAGAGCCAGAAAGAGATGGAGAAAAGAAATTGTAATTGTGAAATTGACTTCTTTCTTAATTTTATGCGTACCAAGACTCAAGAGTATAAAGTTAATACCCAGAGGGCAGTGGTCTGATTGGATCGCAATTGCATCGGTCTGGTGGTTTGTGCTTGAACTTGACAGCCATAACATTCACCAGTTGTTTTTTCTCTTTAATTATCTCTTCTAAAGGCCATTTAACTGTTGCAAAATATAACGATTGAGATACAGCCAAATATTTAAATCAATAAAAACAATCAAAAAGAAATTCAAATAGACCTCCTCAAAACAATGGGCTTGTCATTGGGTGTTTCACTTTTTATACAAACAACATTTGCATATTGGTCAAAGCCAATAGTCCGAGTATGGCACAAAAACCAGTCGTGGGTGAAAGTATTTCTCCAGCAGCGAGTCTCTTAACACTTGCTCTTCATGTACTCATTCAACACTAATACAACAAGCCAATGATGAGGCCCCCTCCTCATCAAACCCCATTTCCCTTTCCATTTTCCATACTTTTATTACTATTATTCTTCTGCTGCTCCAGACAAACATTCCAAAAAGCTTGTCTTAATATCTCGATCAAAAAGCATTTCTTTCATTGTCTTTCTAGAGGGTAGACTAACAAATAAATAAATATCATTCCAACTAGGTCTCTTATTTTATTAAGTTGTTTGTTTATGTTAATAAATTCGAATTTATTGCATTTAAATTTTGCATATTAATTTAACATTGACTAAATAATAGCTATCAAAATAAAAATTTGATTATTCAGAGCTTGTTTTTTATAAGAGTATTATACGTATACACTAGTTTTATTCTGGTAATTTACTTGTGGATCTTAGGAATTTTCCATAAGATAGACCATACTCTCATCTTAATATAACAACAACCGTTATCATTCTGAGTATACAATGTTGTTCTTCAAAATCAAAGTTATCAAATACCCCATTTATTCAATTTCTCACCTTTGACAAACGAGTAGCAAGTCTGCATTATTTATTACGATGTGATTAGTGCTAAATGTGGGGCAACGCACAAAGAACACCATCCCTTTCGACAATTAAGTATCCATTTTTCAATGGCAGCCAAATATTTGCAGAATGATCCGGTTATTTCTTCAATTATAAGAGTTGAATAGTTGATTGAGTTGAACATAATAAGATATTAGTACATGTATGTAATATCTATCTACCAATACAATTTATTTCTATATAAATGTAATTGATAAATTTATATAAAAAAATTACTAAATTAATCCAATTTAAAACTAATAATAATAACTTCAATTTGGGATATGGAATTTATTTTTATTTTGTATTTGATCAACAACAACAAAAAAAGCCTAATCAATTAATTTTTTGAAACTACAAAGTCTACTGACCCACCCTATTTTAGTTATTAGTGTTTGTGATGGCAATGTTTTAGTAAACTCTTCAGTAATAAATGATGTATATTATTGTATCATCTTGGCTGTTGTTATGAACGTATAATGGATTCAACAATAGTAACAATTAACTAGCAACACTATTACCTCCCCCAGTCAGTGGGAGTACTAAGTGTTACTACTCTAAAATACGTGTAAAGGAAAATGTTGTTCATTTGTATTTTTAAAATTATACTTCTTTTTTATTTGCATATTTAATTAAACTATTAAATAACTATAATAATTATACTTACTGTTATCAAATTCATCAAAGAATTTTGCTTCTTTAGGAAGTTGCTTTTGAATAGTTCGTTTTAGTTCTTCTAATCCATTTTTCTTCCGATCAGGTACATTTGTTGCCTCTTGAGGACTACTAATATAATTATTATTAATATCACTGTCACTTATTCCACCATTTATACTTCTTCGATTTCCACTTGATGTAGAACAATAGAAAATTATACTTATAACTATTAACAAAGTCCGAAAAATAGGGCTCATTTTCCGTAGATGGAATTTGAATTCAATGGTCAAGTTGATTGTAAATTTACACTTGACTTTGGCTTACACAAAATCTGTTCACTCTCTTGGACAACAGCCATTCACACTATGAGAAAAATCCACACTGAAAGATTGGCTTTACAAAGCGTCCAATTAAATTTCACTTTCACTGATTTGGACATCCATATGTTTTGGCTTGTAACTTTATTTCTTATATACTTGATTTTTTTAATAATTCAAATTTCAACGACTACACACCTATATCTCTTTCCTGAACACATAAATAATGTTGTAAATAGCCACCTTATGAAATCACTGACCTCTAAGCCAGTCACGCACATTGATTCTATGAATCGCCATTGAAACTGCCCAATTTTCGGTGGTTTGTTTTGTCTTAATCTCTCCTCGGCTTAGTCTCTAATCTGGACTAATAGACTCTACTTTGATAAGAACACATTACACTATTCTTCGCGAGGTTCACCTTCGCACTGCTCTGTGCGACTAAATACGGACAATTTCACTTGAATTGCCCCATCAACCTCAATACGCTTCTTGTAGACGGTCCCCTCTTTGATGAATTTGGTCCATTTTATGGGCTATCTTCTCCTCTTCCACATTGCTCTGTGACAATTAAAATTGCTTTTTTTGTATAAAATTCGCGATCGTGCTGCTATTACTGCTGCTTTGTGTCAATCCATTTCCAACAACAGTCTTTTACCAACTGCCAACCAACAACACACAACCTGTCTGCTTATTTCGAAACGATATTTGGAAAGTTACAAATGCAAAGTCACATACATTGATCAGACTTATGTATGACTTTATTTTTTTACTTCTACGGAAGATCGCCTCAAATCAAACTACCAACTGTGATCGTTAATGTACACCAGCCATCCAAAGGTGGAATAATGGAAAAGAACAAGAAACGTGGACCCAGGGAGCTTTTCTCTAGACAAGAAGTTACTATATAAAAGCAACACCCAAATTATATCTCTTAGAAGTGTTAAATAAAAAATGTAGTAATAGTTATTAGTGTTACAAGGGTGTAAAATAAGCTGTTTTTCAAAAGGAAACGAGTACGAAATACGAGCCAAAATGCGAGTTTCCGAATTTAAAAACTATTTTTTTGCAATCTCCTTTAAAATGCAAGAAAACTATTTTTAAATAACATTGAATTCAATCGCAGTCACATGAGCCTGGATCAATAGAATGTGAATTTTAGAAGCTAATCAGTGCTTGTGTATTGACATTGAATTTCTTTTTATATTCTGAACTTTTTTTTTCACTAGTGAAAAAAGTGGCACATTATAAAACTTAAATTAATGTTGAAAAGCAAACCTTTCGATATAGTATTATATTATGTATTTTTGTTGCAAAAAATTGATATTANGGAATCAATTTATTTCAGTTTAGCTTGTGAGAAACTTCGGATTTTATTTCGACATGTTTATGAATCGGAAAATAAAATATAAATGTTTTATGGACAATAATGTGAAATAAAATAATTACAGTTTATAAAGAAAATGTCGTTAAATGATAATAAATAAAAAAAGATAGTGGTTTAATTTTAGAAACAGAAATGATTGTGTAATTATGTTTTAATGATCAATAAAATCAGTAAATATATTATATATCATTGTATAATATAAGATTTTTTTTAAATGAATCGAGCCTAAGTGTTATAGAATAACGTTTTTTAAACTTTTTTTTGTTGATAATTTCCCTTTTGATAATCTTACATTTTAGTCTTCCGTTCATTTTTATTATTATTGATTAAAAATACAAATCACTNACAAATATTTATTATGACAAATACGTTTTATTGCCTAGTACTATAAAGATTCCTTTAAAGCATTAATGCTTTTCTGTATTATTAAAGTAGATCTCCGTGATAGATTTTCGCAAACTCATATGGAAGACAGTCCTGTACTGTACTTTTTTACTATCATAACCATGATTTAAAATTAATTGGGCTGTTTTGTGAAATGATTATATCAGACTTGTCTTTGCAAAAGCTGATTGCGCGAATAAACTGCAACTATTTCAGCGAAAGAGAAAGAAAATTTTTCTATATGCAGTGAGAGGCTACCAAACATGACTTTCTCTGTCATCCCGAACCGCAGTAATGAAAAAGAGCAAAAATTGAAATTAAAATAAAATATGATTTCTCATTCAAATGCATAAAACATTTTTTACACTCCCGTATCGAAACGTACTGTTTTCGATATCCATTTGAGTTTCGTAANTATCATTGTATAATATAAGATTTTTTTTAAATGAATCGAGCCTAAGTGTTATAGAATAACGTTTTTTAAACTTTTTTTTGTTGATAATTTCCCTTTTGATAATCTTACATTTTAGTCTTCCGTTCATTTTTATTATTATTGATTAAAAATACAAATCACTAGAAATAATAGAAAAAAATAATTGAAACTCCTAAGCTTGGAAAAAAGTTTTTTTTAACCAAATAAATTCGAGTCAAAGAATAAAAAAACGACTCAAGTGCAAGAATTTTTCAAATATTACAAAGTACATAGACACAACCAGAAACTTGAGAACAAGTTCATAACCGTAACTTCACTTAGGACCATCACAGGAAGTAGTTTCCTCAAGGTCAAAATATCAGTTTCATAAGTCAACCGATAATTCTCCGGCCCCCATGTTCGAATATGTTATTATCACAAGAAGATTTGTTTATCCTTTGGACAATAACGTTCTTTATAAAACTGTCTTAATAGAACTTGCATGCCGAGATTTTCATACCATTTCTAGATTTTTCTTAAATGTTTTTCGTTTTCTTGCTCTCTTGTAAAATTGTCATTGCGCTTGCGTCGTTGTTCATCCGGAACGTCGATATCAAATCATACTAATTTATATAATAGTTATTTGTGCTACAAGGGTNCTTAGTGAAAATTTTGAATTTTTATTGCACTAGTGGGAAAAATGTCATAAACTATGAAACAAATTTGT
>JXOV01002536.1:0-10514 GCA_001014945.1 Clogmia albipunctata
GGGAGGTCAAGGGGCAAATAAAAAAAAAAAATATTACTATACGTTTTAAAAAGCCAGCACTCTTTGTTGAGAACATTGCAATTAAAAGTTTACAGTCCACTAACTATAATATTTTTCAATGAATTTGTAATAATTTCCTTTAGTTCAACTTTAGACACAGTTTATTTGATGATAGGCAACAGTTACAACGATTCTTGATCAAAAATATTACTGAGCAGTACCATAAATGCTATTGATTAATTATATGTCGATAATGTGTTGGCTTGCGAAAGTGTTTTACTTATAAGTGCTTGGATATAAACGTGTATAAACTCTTCAAAAAGAAAGAATTGAAAAGTTTTATAACATAAATGAGCTTTAATATGATGAAGAATTTAGAAAATTATTGTTTGGCATTTCCATTGAAACAAAATTGTTAAAATCAGTAATACCGCAGGCAGAAAATGATGGTCAATAAATTTAATATTGACAATTTTGAGTGGCTTTTATAGCGCAGTATCAGTAGTATGCAAAGGTAGATTGAAAATTTTCCGGAATGGGTAAGAAAATGCACGGATTGATCATGTTTTTGGTTTTATTTCTCAACAAAGTCTCTTTAGAGTCACATATAATTAATAAGAAGTTCCTGTAATATGTAGTTTTGTTTTAATCAAGTCTGGAAGCGAGCATTTCGGCAAGCAGCATTTTGAAATGAAGAATGAGCAATATCGTTTGGTCATTCAATTCCTGATTTTTGGAGGGAAATCACTGAGCTAAAGCAATGATCAAATTCAACAAAGCAGGTTCCATTGTGGTTCCACGACTGTTTTCTTGGACCATATCCAAGTATACCAAAAATGGCTCGTATAGAGGATAAAGTCAAAAAACCGAGAACTTGGTATTGGTAGACCCCAAACTGAAAGTATTTTAGGTAGCTGAGACAATTGACACAGTTCTTAACCTGATTAAGTATTGGAAATGAGATATCTATCCGCACTATTTTTCACTTCTTCAACAAACACACAGTGAGAGTAATTTATAGTCATGTATGAAGCAGCTTAATTACAATCCAAATGGATATGTTCGTCATTTCGGGATTGCAGCCAATCCATGAGTCTGCTGATATCAACCAATAGCTGCAACTGGCTAAGTGTTACCAAGTAGAAAAATGCTACCCACTAGCCAGATAAGAATATGGATATAGTTTGTTGGGACTCCGGGGGTTTGATCGATATTTATTACATAATGTGGATCAAAAGGATAACAAGACTTGACTATGTTAAAAATTTGACGCCGTATTAGAGAACAAATCGACTCCATTTGGCAAAGAAAAATTTGTTCATTTGTCGATTCGCACATCTTCCGTTGCGAAGGCCAAAATGGTCGAATAAGACTAGGAGATAAAGTTTAATCTTTTATATTCAGTAAACATGACCCAATATGACTTTTTCAACATTCAAACATGAAAAAGTCACACCGTGGCTGAAAATGTGAGACGAATTAAGAACTCATCACTGCAAAATAAGCCTAGTTTGAAGGCGTTAAGAAAATTATTTTTTATACAGGTTAAAAGATTAATATATATGAAACTTCTAATTTAATATAATAGTATATATGAGGCTTTAAGGAGACTATGTTGAGAAATAAAACCAAAAACATTATCAATACGCGCGTTTTCTTGATCATTCCGGAAAATTTTCAATCCACGCTCGTACTAGTATAGATCCGGTTCAGCGCATAAGCGATAAGTTGGGTTACTTAATAAAATAGCTAATTTAATTGATGGTAAGACAACAACTCGTTTTTATCTGGCTATTTTTCTGGTCTCGTAAAAAGCCATTTTTGAATTGTGTGTGTTCTTCGCTTGTTACGCTCTTTATTGAAAGAGTTATACCCACCACCGTTGTGGATGTGATCTGTCGGTTAGGCAATCGGCAGAAAATGTACTGTTACTAATTACTTTGAAATATTTTGATGCCGACAAAATTTTATTTTATTGACGACTTAGGAAGGTAATGCCACGAAAATTATTTTGCCTTTATTATTATAATAGTTTATAATATGTTTTGCATAAATGGCTTTGGTTGTCTAAATGAAAATCTTGAGGACATATTTAAAAATAATTTTAACATTTTTTTAATCTCTATTTTGAATAATCTAACGTATATCACAATCTGTACAGTTAGAACCAATTACTAGATCAGTTCACACGCTTGGGCTCGTAAAGATTATTTTATTGACGAAAAACGTCTTCCTTTAACTTGGTCGATTATGTGATAACGTGGATTTCTCATTATCAGTACAAAAGGTGTGATGAAAAAACTTCCATGTAAAACAAAATATAATATGGCGCGCATTAATTCAACTTTTCAAATTAAAAATTTTTTCATCACTAATTACAGATTTGAATTAATTTCAGCGAGACATAGCAAAACTGTTTTTGTTCTTTTATTCAAAAAGACCATTTAAACAGTATGAAACATTCTGCGAAAGACATCAACTTCAACTGGTCCATTTTGATGATTGAATTCATTATCGAGCTGAATCCATTGAACGGTTTTCGAAATCTAAACAGGTCGATATTAAACAGACGGAAACAAGTTTTCCGCGATAGTGAAAAGAGATTTTTCCATCAGATGGTTACCTCAAATCGCATTTTCTATCCAAATCATCATCGATTCTCTAAATATTTAGAGAGGGGTATTAATGCATTATTATTGCGAGCGAAAATGAGAGATAATAATAGAATGTGTTGTAGAATTTCGTTGGAATTGGATCCCCATTCTTTCGAATTATGAATCGCATTTCATTGCGAAAAATATAGAGTATCAAACGACAGAAAAGTCTCATTAACTTGGACAAATTGGCAATTATATGAAATTATCGCAAATGGCAATATTAATAACAATATCAATACTGAAATTAATTTCCATTGGGTGTAAACAACAGTTAAATGGAATTGATATAAACGGAATGGCAATTTGCCAGAGGAGCATTTATTAGCGGAACCGATAAATGGCCCAAGTAGTGATGTGCGGAGAATAATGGAAAGGCAGGAATTGGCGGACTTGAATCTAAATTTAAGACATGGGGCAATGGAAAATCCAGTCTCGTAGACTGAATGACGATGGAAAATATGATTCGCCGTCCCTGTCTGTGGCGGCGGCGGTGTCGGTCATTAACCAACCGGCGAAAACAGCCCAAGGCTGGCCTGCTCTCAAGGATTCCATGGCGAGGTGATGACTTGGATAAATAAACTGTCTGGAATGATCGGTTCCGTCCCCCCGGCCAAAAGTCAAGAGTCAAGTACAAGCGCCAAACTGTCCAAATAAACACACCCGCCGCCTTCCAAACATAAATACAAACAACTTCCGAAAATATGTATCATGCTCCGAGCAGCTGAACTGCTGATCTCCGGTCGTAACCACATTTCTCCAACCTTGACTCTGACTTGGCCAATCATTGATAACGAAATACGCTTCGTTAGCTTTCTCTGTTTCCTGGCACAGTGAAATATTTAATGGGATAAGTTGTAGACTCGATTTTTTAATGCCAAAATTAGGGAACAAAAAGTATGAAAACTAATAATCCTTCTACATTAAATAGAATTTAATGATGTTTCAAAGAAAAAGTTTTGAAAATTCTGGAAAGATATTATTCCTTATATTAACCTTATAGATACTTTCATCCATTTGGTATTCAAATTAGTATATTTTAATAAGATAACTATTACAAATAATGTTTATTTAGTAAGTTGTTTATATATTTTCTAATACCATTACAATAAAGTGCAGTTTGCCTATTACTATCTCAGGTTGTAAATTGAATTGAACGCAATTCCGTTTTAATACCGGTTTTTAAAGTTCCTCCCTGAGAGGGGAGCTCTCAGTGAGTTTGAATAAATTAGCCCAAATCCTCAATTTAATATGTAAATTCAGGAATTATTTATGGAGGCTTCTTTTTTACAACAATTAATACAAAAATTCAATCAGTGAATAAAGTAATCTTAAAATTAGTTTGAATTCACCATTAGTTCAAGTTAAATAATAATTTTTTTATGCTTCAGTTACAGAACTAAAGTAATTTTTACACGTACAGATTGAAAAAAAAATCGAAAAAAAATACAAGAATATCTGACCATTCGCTAATTGAAGCCACATCTTAGAAATCTAGTTTAATCGGTTATTTGACGATAAAATGACAAATTACTTATACATAAAAACGTCGCTCATAGTTAATTTATTATATTTGTGTAAAAATGAAGTTTCACTTGTTTACCCCTAATGCTATTTCAGTTATAAAAGATAGTACAGATAATTATAAAAATCATAAGAAATAGAACACAACCTTAATTAGTATGATGAAGTGTAAATAAAAAAATTAAACAAATCCCAATAATGTTATAATTATTATTTCATTTATAGAATACTATTGAAAAATGTTTTCATATTAGTAGCCAATGCTTCTTCTATAAATTGTTTCATAAACCCACAGTATTGAATAAAGTATAATTCAATACCAGCAGACAATTACAAATCGTGTAAATACACAAAATTAGTACTTTGTACTAAAATTCAACCACTAAAAATTACAATTTTTATTCTTTGTAGAATGAAAATATATTTTGGCATTTTTCAGGTCTTTAATAAAGTAGACTATGTGTTTAGTACTGGGTTGTCTTCTTAGTCATTTCTTCACGGAAAAATATCTAATAAGTATGCAAATTGTATAAAATCTGGTAAAAAACTAAAAGAACTTTCTATTTATAGTTAAGAGTTATTTATATGATGTTTTTTTCTTGTTAGTCTGTTTTTGGATCAATATTTAAATGATTTACCCTTATTTCTTAGGACGATGCAAAATAATAATAAGAAAGCTCCGGAAACAACATAAATAACTATTAAATCACTTATTAAAATCTTATTCACCAGAAAATGAATTTTATCATAAACTAAATTAAATATAGCAACTCCAAAATAATAGTTTCATTTATAACTTTATGTCGAAACACCTTGTCACCAGGCGCCTCCGTTCTAAAAATAGCTTATGATAAGCCCAGCTTAAGTATCAAAACAAAGATAAAATACGGATTCATCACAATAAAAATAAACGAATTGAATAAACCTATAATTATTTCATAATACTTCATTGAACTAAATCCACTTCTTTATAAGTCGAAGCAGATAATCCACGCCACTTCAATTCCTCTGATGAATTGATAAAGAGCCGCCAAAATGGAATTTGCGCATCGTTCAAAGGGCATTCCATGTCAATTTGTGTCTAGCGTGGGGGTCTCTTCTCTAATTAGCCCGGCGAAAGTGAAAACATTGCATAACCTTATCAGATAAAAACGACAAATCCCTACGATAAGTGGCGGACCTCCCACGATGCTCTTTTTTGTGGTCGATTTTATGGCCCCCTCTTGAAAGCACATTGAATTTTTCAAATAGAATCTCACGTTTGACCGTTTTTGTGGTTATTCTAGTCCAATTTTTTGCTGTATTGCTGGCCAATTTGGACACGTCAGTCCCAGTGGCAATTTATGGTGTTATACATCATGTCGATCCGGGTGTCTGTTTTTGCAAATCGCTCCGTTTTATCTCTCGCTTTGCCTTACCGATGGAACGGACCAAATTAATTGCTTTTTCGCAATAAAACGTGGTCGATTATTTGACGTTATAGTCGAGAAGCTGCCACTTTACCAAAGCCATCCCCATTACAGCAGCCGATAGATGAAGGAGATGAAGAAAAGAGCAGTAGCAGCAGTAATTCAGAAAAGTTTTGTCAGAAGTTTGATTCCCGAATGATATATGGCCCGTGGAAACCGATCAAAGGACCGTTTATTTATCAGAATTGCCAATAAGTGGATGTGTGTACTTATGCCTGTAGAAGAGAACTGTGCAAATTTAATTGAATCGAGCAATAAAAGTGATAAAATCATTATCAATTTCCATGGAATCTTCTAATGGATGAGGTTATAAAAATAAACGAAATAATTCGCTTTTATAAGGTTATTATATTTATTAATAAAACAAGGTCAACAATTAAAAAATAATTAATGAAATTTGTTTAAAAATGCAGGGTCAGACTCTTTAAAACAAGTTTTATGTATTTTCAACAATATATTACCATAATCCTGCAAAATCATCGATTATTTCACAAAAATTCAACACTTTTTCCTATACACAGAAATTAAAACGTGCGCCAGCTAGAAGCACAGCATTCTAAATTCATACAAAAAAGACGGTTTGCTGTGTTTTCAACTGCGTCAGATTACTGTCTATTTTGTAAAAATGTATTGTGTCGGGAAATTACCATATTGACACGAATCCGGAAGATGTGTCACCAATAAAATAATGGCAGTTATCAGATTTAATAGTTAACTTCCTTAAAATTTGAGTTTTATCAAAATCTTAATTTAAATCCATTTATTTGCATTAGTATTGGTTTCGTGTACAAATATAATTTTAATACTATTATTAGTTTACGTTGTCTTTCTACAGCGTTTAGCACTACTAATTATCATTAAATAGAATTATAATTACCATCACAATTTAAAATGAGATTTTATGTCCCTTTCATTTATAATTGTTTTAGATTTCCAATATATATTTAAATACAAAAGTTTTTAAGGAAAAAAGGTATTAAATAACTAATGCCTGAAAGGCGTACTGTTTTACTTATGAAATATTTTTAAATAGTGCTTATATTATAATTATGAGTATCAAATCAATATAATATTAGGGATAATGATTAGTTTGCACAATTTTGCCTTAACAAATGTTTGCTCAATACAACAATTCTGCTGATATTTTTAAGTAAGTTCATAGCCGAAAGAACCCAGAACCAACGGTCCAATTCCAAAACTATGTACGGCAAATTTGTAGGGAATTCAATAATCTTTGTTTGTTAACTACGTAATGTAATAGCCTAAAACCCGCAATTTTAGAAAATATTATCCGCAATTGTAACATTAAAAGCTGCCCTCCGTCAGTTTTCGAAAAATATTAATACTATTTTCTTGTTTTTCGAAATCACTGTTTTTAGACTTTCAATGTAAGCTACTGGCGGCCTCGACCCAAATTTTCGAAATTCTGGATATATTTCGAATAGTCTAACTACACCCATTAATAGATTGTTTGATTAATGCCTCTTAGAAAAAGAGAGTGCGACTGATCTATTCGGAACTTGTGAATTTTCGATTTTTTCACAATTTCGCAAAATTGATTCAAGTAAGTATTTGCAAATCTGCTATGAGACAAAGTTGGTTTTTCAAGTTTCACATACGCGGATGCGGATCTTTGAAATTTCATATAAAAATCACATCAAAAAGCCCTTTTTGATGTTGTAAAACCAACACAAGTAGTTTTTAATAACTTCATTACTTATTAAATAATCAAATATAAAAGTTAGTTTACTATATTTCATGAAAAGTAATATTTATGATCTGTCCGATCTGGGTACCAAGTGAAATTTTTGTTGTAATGTATTGTTTAATTAGATATCCGCATTTCCAAGCCATCCGCATCTAATTTTTGCGGATGCGAATATTCGCAACATCCCTATTCCAGACGTTTCAAGAAAAAACAAGTGCTGCTATAACGTTTATTGGGACTGTGCATTTAACTTATTATTCATCAAGAGAGTCCTGCATTAAACCTTTATATCCTATAAACTTATAATTTTCCATATTAATAGGAATAGGAAATAACTTAATTTTGTCACGTAACTAATTTTTTGGTTACTAAAAATAGCCAATGATAAAACCATACATTGACTGCAAAACTAAATTTGTAACACCTACCACTAAATTACGTCAATTTCCATGTTATCTAAGTGACATCATTTTTGGAAATGTATTTTGGATAATTTGCGTTAGACTTGTGAAATACGTATATGAAATAAAAAAAAAATAATCAGACTTGGAGACGCCTCGTTTAACAGTTTTTCAATATTATCGTATTTGTTTCAAAATATTATTACTTAAGACCAAGATTCAATTAGGTTGTCTCAAATATATCAGCCGTAGTTTTCTAGGAATAATTATTAGATAAATGTAAAATTGGAATAAGTTTCTTATTAAAATATAAAATGATAACTATTATCATTTACAAAATGTATTATATTTATAAATAATTTATTTTAAAAGGTAAATAAATCTACTTTAGTACTCTAAAGTAATGAATGAGTCTGTTTTGAATGAAATTTTTCAAATTCTTTCAGTTCTAATAGTATTTCTGGAGATAATTATCCCCCCAATTAGTTTTGGAATGTTTGCTCAAATAATTATTTACTTAGCAGTAATTTGTTTAAAGAAAAACCAATTCACCATAGAGTATTGAAAGATTAATGACCTACCTGGACTCGACGTCCTCGGCGGGCCGCAATGGACCGGGACTGCCTGCGTAGGGCCTCCAGTTGGTCGGGTTATCCAAATATTCAATTGAAAAGCACTTTTTACCGCAATTTATTCCACTCTTTCTCAAACACACACACTATTCAATTTGCGCAAAAAACGACACTCACTTTGATCAACAAAAACTTCCCACAAGCACTTTTGCACAAATAGATCATCGGCATATCTCTCGTCTGGCCAACCAACTGATACCATTAATTAATCCGGATTTTATCACTTGCCGAATATACGACTATTAATGAATAAAAGCCTGGAGATAGGGAGTAGATGGAAAGAGAGAGAGGGGTAGCGATTACTCATCGAGGCTTGTCAGAAGCAAATCCCATCTATTCGACGCCTCTGATTTATTGCCAGATGTTTTAATTTAAATCGTCCACACTTAGGAATGAAAAATATGCACAATCTATGAAACAACAAATGAAATTGCCATTTCCATGTTTATTTTACAATATTCATTTTTATTCTATTTATTTGTTCAGTTCAGACAATTGTTTATCGAAATGTGTTTTAGAAGTAATATCCATTTTGATTAACAAATAAATACTCCTTTTTATGGCTTAAAGTGGTTTTGAAAGGATGTTCTTTCAAAAGTGCTTCCTACATTTGTGTGTAATTTAAAGTTTAATTATTCAAATGAGTTCGTTTCCGTCCCATTGGATTAATTTAATTACCAAATTTCTTGGTAATGGGCAGTTTTATTGTTGTTCCTATTTTAGTACCTTATTTAATATATTTGAAACCAACATGCTATTTGGATTACAGATAGTGTCATCCCAAAAAGACCTTTGTCCACAAACCAAACAAATCTGTGGTATTGACAAATACCATTTGTGGTCTATCTGAGATAAATTTGTGTTTATCGTCCCTTGGAACAAACTTTAATTGTTTATCTAATTTAATTCAAATACAAACCATGTGCCCTTCCAAGTATGAAAACCTTTGCGACATCGTCATAGCATTGAAGATTAATTTAATATTTCCAAAAATAGAGATAAAACGAATTTAAATTCAAATCAGTTTATTATAATGTGAAGATTTTTATTCAAAACAATACTGGAACGAATATAAATAAACTGAAGGTTTTTTCTTACTTTCCAAACGGTTAGTTTTAATTAATAAATAGTACTAAAATTGTATATTGTGACGAACCATCTCCAATGACAGTATTTCCGACTATGTCTATATTTGACTCTTTGTTTCAGACGACTTCTGACGAGAATGTGCCAATTATGCATTTTTATTTCATCTTGAAGCGTAATTACGCTTATTAAAAACTCATTCTTCAGTGTTTCCTAGCCGCAATTAAATTAACATCAAACTGTCCGCTCGAGTTTAATGTACACGAACTAATACACAGAACTTTTGACTCTATTAATTGAACCCCTTTGAAGAGACCATTAAGATTTCCAATCGATGTGTTCGAGAAAATCGGCAACAGAAAGGCTAACTTATCCGATGAAAATTCCTATTTTTTATTCCCGTATCGAAACATACGCTTTTTTATATCCATTTGAGTTTCGTAATTTTTCACTTTATGGCACTCCGAAAAAAATGTCATTAACTATCCAACAGATTTGTCTCAAAGTCAAAATTTGGTTGCCATTGTTGCCCTTAAACTACACACAATATTGGTCTCGGCTTTGCAATAGGACCGTGCCTATATTTCAAATTAATTAACGTGTCCTGTTCTAAAATTTTAATATTTACCGTTTCAACAGCCATCTGCATATAATTTGGCAATTTTTGTTCAATTTTTGGCACATTTCGTATATATCAGAGATAAATCTGCTTAACTGTAATGTAAGTAAATTATAGTAATGTAGAATTATATTACTTTAAAAGGAAACTTATTTCACATAAATTAAAGCAAACAAATGTCCCATGTCACAATAAAATAGGCATTTGCCTTATGACCAAGAAGTTATCAGAAAACAAACTATATTAGTTTGAATGTCAACCGTTAACGGAAACTTTACAATTTAAGATTTCACTAGAAACATTTGTGAAACATGTCAATTTCTAAATTTTCCTTGCAAATAATGAAATTTAATGTGTTTCAGTGCTCATTAGTGGAGTACAAAAAACGTTATGTCCTGCTCGGGTGTAAAATCCTATTTTT
>JXOV01002536.1:10561-30087 GCA_001014945.1 Clogmia albipunctata
AACATTTGTGAAACATGTCAATTTCTAAATTTTCCTTGCAAATAATGAAATTTAATGTGTTTCAGTGCTCATTAGTGGAGTACAAAAAACGTTATGTCCTGCTCGGGTATAAAGTCCTATTTTTTAACTCGAAAACGATGAAACACTCGCCTTTGGCTCGAATGTTTCACACTCGTTTCACTCGTTAACAAACAGTCGAGTTAACACTCTAGTAGCTTCAATATCTATTTCGCAAGTTTATGAATAATCGCCGTAATTACAAAATGAATGAAAAAGAATTGATTTTAATACTTATCAAAACAGAAATATATATTTTATGATATATGTATTTTACTTTTATTTAAATTGAAAATTATTAAAGTTCTAAATTTTTTATGGTTTGGTAACACTAAAACTATGTGTTACCAACCAATCTCTTCTAATAGTCTTCGCTTCGTTTAAACTATTTTAAAAAAAAGTTTTAAAAGCTCTGTCCATTGGCTTATTTTAATAGTTGAAAACTACAAAGGTTTTCCAAATCAAAGGCTCTGTTTTAATGTTCAGTCACCTTTTATCTGATAAGTCAATAAATTGCAAACGGAACTCTCTAGAAAGGCAATAAATAGCTATCAATCAATTGACTATTCATTACTGGAGGGACCGACTCCTCCGATGACACTGAGAATCTGGAGGTAAAACAACGATGGCAAAAATAAGCGAAAAACAGTGATCCAATCTGTCTTGTCGCATAATTTACGTGCCGGAAAATCCTCCTGAGCAAATCTCACATAATCACCCCCAAATGAATGCCATAAATAATGAAAAGGAACGGAATCTAATTTATTTCCATAGCGTACATATAACGCAAATAAAATACAAACGAAGCACACATGGCGAAGGCGAAAAAAAAATTGAACAATTTCGAGAGCGAGACTTGGAAACAAACCCAATTTTGGCACATGAAACACACACACCCCGAGAGTGATAGTTTATGACAGAATGATTCGCCCGAAGGGATCTGCACTTAATTTGCGGCCAAACAGCCTCATTTGCGGGAATTGGCCCGAGATAATCCACATTTATTCACGAGTCAGATTAAGTACAAAAGTCGCCCTTATCCGGTCAATTATCGGGCACGATTTTAATCGGCAAACGCGTGAAAGTGCGAATTTGTTTCCGCACGAAGCGTCCAAATCAGACTGACCCGATCCGATCAGCGCTCCCTTCCAACAGCAGCCTGGAAAAGCGGCGGAGAGAAATGTTGGCGAAAGAGAGCCACATTTTCCATCATCATCGCTTGTTTATTTGGTTTTGAGCTTTAAGATTTCAAAACTGAACATGTGTTTCGTTCCATTTCCTTTAAAAAATTACTCCTTCAAACCCGCTTTAAAATAATATTTGTTCAATTGCTATTTGTTCTAACACTTTACGCTGTTGTGACTTATATGAATTCGATTTTGATTAAATTTTAAAAAACAATATTTATTCAGAGTGTCTTTGACAATATTTGTCTAAAATATTTATTCATAATTTTATTGCTCTTGTGACTGAAAAATAATATTTAAATGAAATTTATAAATATTGCTGGGTCCTTGGAAAGCTCAAATTGAGAAATTTATGAACCAAAACTCATTTTAATTTTAGAATTATACTACCATAGTTCTTCTTTAAATTAAGTGATTAAATTTTATGTGTAACTAGCTGACCGATAAACGTCGTCTTGCCATTTTCATTATTTTTAGGAAATATTTTTTTAGTTATTAGAATAAATTTGTGGCGATGAAATTATAATTGAAAGGGATATATACTGTTTTGGCAATAAAAATATCATGGATTTATATTAATATTTCTGTTTATTTAAATAATAACGAATTTTTTTTCGAAAATTAAAAAATGGAATTGACCGTTTTACTTGCAACCGACGTTTGATCCTAATAAAATCTAAAATAGTGAATTTACAAAAAAAAATTAACTTGACATTTTAACTGACCTCCCCCAAATGCCCACAAAATTTGATTAAAATCAAGTCACTTTTTATGATTAGTCTTTAAGTATTGCTTTGCGGAAAAGAATTTTATTAGGAGTAGCTCATCCTTAAAACGTATTAATGTATTTCAGTATTGACTTTTTAACCCTTAATCATAACCATAATCATAATCAAATCAGAAATAGCTTTTTTTCCTTAAAAGGGAAAAATAGGGGTGACTCGCTCTAAACATTTAGCCGATAGTAAAATAAAACTGTGACACGAGAATTTTATATGAAAATGTAATTACTACAATTATTTAGATGCAAATAACATAATATCATCAATTGAAAAATCTTATTATAAATTATATTTTCAAATTTAACCAGAAATTAATTTTTTAACATGTATGCAAACTTATCTCTGAATGAGGTGGTTTTTTAAGAATTAAAAAAATCTCTTTCGTGATTATATTGTTGCAATATGTACTCGTAATTAGTGATTTAAAAAAATAGTATGAAATTCTAATTATAACAATGTTTGATAATAAAACTATATTTTAAAAATTAAAATTTTTTAACCAAAATTTCAATTGAATACACTTCCAATAATTCTATTAATTAATTTCTTAAAAAATAACTAACTCCAAATGTTTTACACAATATTACTGCCAATAAACCCCTTTGCCCAAATACGAAGGGATTTTTTCCAAATTATGGAAAATACTTTACATATTGATGTTTGAATTCAATGAAGTAACTGGAGAGTATGGAAGTTTTCAGGCTTCTTAGGATATGCTATTTGAGACAGTTAAAGCTTTTAGAGCCCGCAAACATTAATTTTAATTGGCTAACTGTGTGCTTGGGTGGGTTGTGAGAATCAATGGAAGGTGATTAGAGCGGCTCTCGACTGACATTTTCTTCTGTTACCGTTTTGGAGGACGTGAGATCTGTACTTGTTCGGAAAGACAGGACTAGGGTGGCCAGCTCGAACTTAGTTGTTAACACTCATACCTCCGCGTCTCTCTAGATTGTGGCACCAGATGAGGGTTCAAAACATACGCTAAAATTAAATTTTTTGGAATAGGTTTACCTACATTTTTCATGCGCTGTCGATCTGCCAACTATATAATTACAAAGGCTCTGATAAGCTAGAGCACTTTATAGTGGAATGTGTGTTCCTGCAGGTTTTTCGCAAGAAGTTCAAAGTGTACCGCATTTGGCAACTTAAGTCGACTCTGTCATTGACTCACTATCGCGCCGGGCTTAAGGGCTTACTGAAGCTCGGTGGATCTTTTCTGAGGTTCTGGGGGGCTATATTGACATATACTCGGTGCTCGGAAATTTGTCTTGTCTAACGAACGGACGGGCCAACCTGTCGGCTGTATGTATGCTTCGACTTTGTTCTTCATGTATATCGTGGTATCGTTTGAGAGTTTGACTTGTGCCACACTGTTTTCAGCTTTGTCCAACTAACGGTAGAGGATGTTATAATTTTTAATTGTGTTTAATTTTTTTTCAATTGTATACAATTATAAATAAATAAAAAAATACTAGGGTTTTCATGAATTTTTAGCAAATTATAAACATCTAAATATTGTTTTATTTTTCTTTCAATTCCTGTAAGGAACGTGGGGGGTCTCAACCTCAACCAATAAGTTTTTCGACATTTCAGTGACTATTTGTTTTCAGTATATTTTTAGTCAATTAATAGCACCTAGACCAGCTGAAAAAGGACCCAGTCAATCCTACCCGCCCAGGGATCGAACCCTTGATTTCGAAGCAGCATCCGGATGCGTTACCACATCGACGACGAGACAGATATCTAAATATCGAAATAATTTAATATTAAATACAATAAATAAAAAATAATTACGTATAAAAAAATAATTTGTAGGAAATTATAGGAATCAGAAAAAATATAAGGAAACTTTTTAAATATTACTCTCAATCCTGACTTCAACATGAATATGATATTCAATGCAATCAAATACCTGAATAAACGTAAAACACATAAAAAACAGTAATCAGTTCATCATCGTAAAAACAGATATTTAAAAAACCATGCGTTTAGGGAAGAACTGAGAATTGGTGTTGGAGCTGATATGATCCCCAATCGCCTACTTTAAAACTATAATCATTAATCTTACATCGTTCCTAATGGCTTACGATGTACACGTTATTAATATAAATAATAAATTCATAAATACTCCGAAAACCGGCTGATTTCGACAACTTGCCTATAAGTGTTTAATATTGGATAATTGTTTAATAGGACTTGAAAATAGAATAAGTTAAATAGTTAATTGATTTACAAGAGAGAAATCTATTATTATTTAGCAAATGTTTAAATTTGAAGACATGAGTTGTTCTATTTAGTACCAGAGTTACAGAATGAGTACATTATGAACCAATTACATATATTGTATTTAAATCTAGCTGTCACTGTTGCAAATTGTAATGTTCAGTAATTACAAATTTCATTAAATTGAATGAAATACGGATTTTAATATTAAATTGCTCATAGCATAATTTAAAAATCAAAAACCTTTATTGTAATTGAAAGAAATTTTGTAATTTATTAGGAGTTTCAATGAATATATTAGTTGATTATTATTATTTTAAATAAAAACAATGTATGTTTTAATATGTATAAACATGCTTTATTTTACAAAAGCCCCAAAAATTATTAATTTTTTTTTTAAATATTTCATAGATGAAACCTAGCCACAAGAATTACTAATAAATTAGCAACAAATTTCGGTTCGACGAAACTTTGTTGATTAATAATGTATTTTTAGAAACCACAAGCTTCCCTTCAGAGGATTCCCCAAAACATTCCCTTCTAATAATACCTGAAAATTTTCCGAGAAACATCTTTAACGTTGATCAAACATTGAAGGAGAGTTAAATTTTCGTATCCAATGGAATGGAATTTCATGTCAATTTTGGTAATGATATGATATTTCAGGGAGGGAAGCCTGGCTGCTGTTCTGGCTCATCCACCCTTTTATCAAGGTGGATGTTTTGTTATTATGCAAATAAAATAAAACAAAATAGAGAGAGACAATAATAAGAACCTTTGGTAATATTTCCCGCTTTTATTAAGGTATTGTTCCAAGGGATTACGGAGTTGAATCCCAAGTATTGTTTGAATTTTAATAACTTTACATGAGGGAGTATTAGAAATGGAACAAATATTTTTATTAAAGTGAAGAAATAATATGAATGGAAAAAGAGGAAATTTAATTTGAGGCAATCAAATGAAGCCCTCACATGGGCTCATCAAAAGTGCTTAATTCGAGGAGACATGAAGGAACAACCTTCGGCACGTTTAAGACCGTTTCTCGCATTCGTTCCTGATAAATTATGACTTAATGATGGAAGGGAGGGGTGCGAATTTGATCAAAATGACACACTTTATCAACACACAAAACGGAAGACATAAAGTGTTTCCCATTTTTGGGTCAAAACAGCCATTACCCGGCACAGAACAGACAGAACGACAAACAGTGTCGAGCTATCGGAGATTATCGGACGATATATATTATATTTAACGACGCCCCATTAAAACCGATTATGAATTAATTTCGCATAATTTGTGATTAGAAAAGTTTAATTAGAGGGTGTCGAGGCAACAAACTGACTGGAAAGAAAGTGCTTAAAGTGAAGGCGCAATGGATTTGCTCGATTAAAAGATTAAACACGTTTTCAAGCCTCATAACTTATAAATGAACTCGCAAGAAAATGTGCAGATGATTCAATACATCATATCAGTTCTGCTCTCATTATTAATATATCACGTATTCCCTTAAAAATGTCAAGACATTTGAAATTTTATGACTTTGAAGTTAACAGTAATTAGACTTATTTAATTACTCATTAATTAACTCAATTCGAGAAGAATTTGAGGAAATGAATTTTATATCCTTATTATGTCAAATGTCATTGAGAATAATAATCTCTTTCTGAAAGAAATAAAGCCTTAAAGTAAGAGATTACTTACTAAAATTTAAACGCATTTAAATCAACAAAGAATATGGAAATTCTAGGAATTTAAAATGGGTTTACGATTATAAGGTTGTTAAATTTAATTTCAGTCTTCAATACTCCTACATCACATATCCATGTTAAATACAGAGAGTTCTTGTTATAGAAATCTCATTATTTTGCGTGTTTTCAAATAAGCCTTACAGATAAACAGATTCAGATCAATGGAATCGAATTCGACAATCGTGAACATTATTTCTCAAAAAAGACAGATCGATAATTTAAGAGTAAATTTTTTAAATAAACGTATACGTAAATCCGCATATAACTGAAGGCGTTTAAATCTCTATAAAAACTGTAAAAATCATAATTAATGACAAAAAATATTTAAGTTCTGGATATTTCGATTTAAACAGTATTGAACGACTTTCCATCCTCCGTTTCATACAAAACACAAGACTTGCACAAGACGAAAGACGGGATGATGAACTCCAAGTTTGTCATCTATTGGTGGAGGGAGTCTTAGTTTAATACTTTTTTTTAACTATATACGAGTTGATTATTTAGACTAATTAAAAGTCTGGAAATAAAATATATTTTTGTCACAGTCATAACATCAAAGCCTAAACATGTAAATTGGAAACCTCAAATTAATGATAATGATGGAAATAGTGACATCCGAAGAATATTTGGAAAATTTAGTTCATCAACAGAATATAATTATAAAAGAAATTTTTTTTTTAAATTTAATAAATAAATCAGTGTTTAGAAAAAGCGGTATATTCTATAAATGACATCGCTTTCGAAGCTAAACTTTTATAAATATCAATAAATTGTTTTTCTGAAGGAAAAGAATTTTCACCGGATGCGTTTCTTTTTCAATCACCTATTTTCTCGATCACATCGATCGGAATTCATAATGGTTTCTAAAAATCAATCAATAGAATCAGTTGATTTATTTATGGCAGAATCAAGACTAATTTAATACAGTTTAATATGCACACTCCAGCGCGTTGAAGAATAAAAATGCGGTCTTGACAAACTCCTCATAAAAAGTCTAGGGAAGCGTCGAGTGGTATTTAATTTCATCACAATATTTTCGCCTCAAATACTGTCATTGGAGATGATTAGTCACAATATGCTTTGTTTAATTTTCCTGAAAAGTTCAGTAATAAATTTACCATAATTCAAATTCTATTTGTGTTTTAATCTACAGTCACGGTCTTTTCGTTTAATCATACAACGCGAGATAGCTCTATAAACAAACCCACGATCCTTAATATATTTGGATAAAATTTAAACAAAATATTTTTCTTAACAAATTGCAATTGTATGTAAAAAATAATTGCAAATACTTTGATAGGTTTCACGAAATTGCAAAAAACGGATAAACATACTTGATCACCCCCGCCCTTATTTATAATATGGGGTATTTTTTAAATAATCTAATGATGGGCATAGTTAGACATTCCGAAATACTTTCAGAATTCTGAAAAAGTGGGTTTGTTTGTCATAGTAGCCGCCAGTAGCTCTCTTTGAATGTTTTAAAACCTGTTTTGAAACCTGATTTCAAAAAATGAGAAAATATTTCGAAAAAATTTCGAATTCAGATAAAGTAAAGAAGACTATCGAAAACTGTTCTCGTTGTATATTTCTGGATGTTATTATTGACATAATTGAACAGCTACGAAAGTCATAATGTCGATTACTATTTTCTGTCATAGCGGGTTTCAGGATATTACGCGCCGTAGCTAACAAACAACTCGATGTATTTAACCCGAAGGTTACAATTTTAAAGCTCAATAAATTTTCTACATATCATCCATACATCGTTTTGAAATTGGTTCAAAATCATGAGCATTATTAATCTAATCCAAAATTTCAGCAAAATTATCATATGAATTATGAAGCAAGTATAAGGCTAAATCGAGCAAAATAATCATTTAAACTCGTTTAAATGAAGTTCAAATAAAAGGTTTTTATAAATTATTCGGCAAATATTCAAATTAAATTGTCGTTTATTTTAGTACAAATTTGAATACAAAACAGATCTACTCGTAAATATTTTAATTCTACATAGATCATTTTATAAACAGTGACCTTTATAATAATTATAATTTAAAAATCTCAAAAATAAGAAAATTAAATGGAGCTGTGAATTTATTTTATATTTTAACATTGTAAAAAGTGAATGAAAAGTTACATTTCTGATAATATAAACAATTTAAAAGATGGTTTTTGTGAGTTTTGTTGTCAAGCTAGTTGTTACCAAAAACTAATTTAGAATGTTTTAAACAAACTATGAATATAATAATTTTTAAATGAAATATCATTTCATTACTTAAAAAGGTTTGTCATGTAATGGGTTAATTATCTCAAATGACGAAGTATTAATTCACAATATTTAGATAATGAGTTATTTAACTAACTTGAACTGTTCTTAATATTATTTTTGAAAATAAATAACATTTATATTCTACAAATTAAACTATTTGAAGAGCGAGCATGAAATATTATTGATTTTTAATGAATTTCATCACAATCATTGTTTTAATACATTTTTGTGCAATTTAAATTATATTTTTTACTTTTAAAGTTTCGTTAAAAGAACTTACTATTTTAAAAAAATTTAAGAAATAAATTTATTTACTATTTACAATTACTTGTAGTTCAAGAATCCAGAAAACTTTAAAATATGTCCTTTCTATAAAATGAAAGAAAAATTCGCGTTCGTTATTTTCACTATTTTATTACATCGATAAAGGAAGTGAAATTGATTTTCAATAGCAGCTAAACACGGATTTTACCGTTTCCCAGGTAAATAAATCCGAAAACTACTGATGGAGTGTGGCAATATTTGGATCCGGGATTTGCGTTCAACGGTTTAGGGATCAATTGGATTGAATCAGTGCTTTTTGCTTCCATAACATTTTCGCAAACCGATAGAAATCAATAAATTGTCAAAATAATGAAGGGATAAAACGGAGCATGACTTTGTAGAATCCTTATCCCTTTCTCGTTTAATCAAAGCAGGCTGCGATGGGTGGAAATAACAATAACTAGTGCATAAAACAACACTTTTTGATTACATTTCTCCGATATTGACTGACAAGAAAATTATACCTTCCCAATCTGGGGAGTTTGTCTGATTGGCAAATCCAATCACGTTCCTTCCTGATTTCAGTTCCTCTTTATCCGTGAACAAGCGGAGACGAGAAAGTAACCAAAGCAGGCAGCCCATTTGTACAAAAACAAATGCGATAATCTTTTACCGTTAAATCTGTGCAAATTTATTCAATTTATAATCAGAATTGCCACCAAAATTATCTTCAAATATGGGATGGAAATCCATTCAAAGCAATTAAATCAAATTGGTGAGCTGAACCGCAAAACAGACGACATTGATGCTTCAATTGAATCGTAAAACTTTACTGCAACGTAATTTTTGTTTCCGGTCAACACCAACTATAATTCTACTCTATAAACCTTCGTCAAGTTGTTGCAATTTACTGCATTTCATAGAGGGATTATAGCACTCAAATAGGTCAAAATGTACTGAAATAAAAAAGAAATAAAAACAAAGATACACCAAGGTCTCTTAAGGTCGGGGTGGCGCGGTGGTTGAAGCTTTGTTACAGGATTGGTTCGCTCGAAAACATCGTAGGTTCGAGACCTGTAATTTCTTTCGAATTTCATTACTAGTTTTCACTAGTAACATTCTGTGATTAATATTTATTTATAGTTATTTATACAACAAGGTCGAAAAGATAGGACATAATTAAACACAAGGGTTGCTTTAAGCCACGAGCGTAGCGAATGCCTTGAAGAAGGTTTAATAATGCTTATCGACCGTGTTTTATACAAAATCATATGTAGTTTTAAATAAATTAAAACAAAAATTAAAAAGAGAAAATTTTTTTTGAAATAAAATCATCAAGGGCTTTTTTAACAGTCCAGCTAGCTCCATGAAGTTGTTGAGTTGCACTATGTCCGCACCGGAAGCCGAACTGGTGGTTGGGGTTAATTTCATCTAGGCAAGGTTGCAACTTATTTAGTAAGGAACACTCAAATACCTTTGACAGGATATGTAACAAACCGATAAGTCTATACGAGTTAACAACTGTGAGATCTTTGCCCTTTTTAGGAATCATAATAATTCTTACCTTTTTCCAAGCCGTAAAATGAAATTAAATTTTATTAATTTTATTAAATCTCAAAGTGGTTAGCCCTTAACTAATCTTTAAGGTACATTTTAAACCCAGAATCAGTCGAGAAATTTCACTTTCTACTTTAGGGTAAGCACACGAGAGTAAAGCACAAATGTCTTTATTTCTATTAATATAGACTGTTACTACTGACATCTTATAAAATAACCATGTCAAATCCACTTAAAAGTTCCAGTTTATGTGTATCGGAAGGATGTGCTTTTAACATTTATAATGTTCTTAATCTTCTGAAGTACAGAATCACACAAATTACTGGTTATAAACTGAAATATATAGTTAAAAATGCAGTTTGTTTCATTTAAAAATATTTGTAAAAAATTTATAGTGTTTGGTAATTATTAAATTTTGGCTCCAGATGTATATGTATATAGGAAAAATAATAGTGCTAAACCGCGTCGATAAACAACGTAAAGAAATAATAATATTAAAATTATATTTGTACATGACACCAATACTAAAGCTAATAAATGGATTTAGATTAAAATTTTGGTAAAACTCAAATTTTAAGAATGTTTACTATAAAATCTGATAACTGACATTTTTTTATTCATGACACATCTTCCAGATCCTGTTTAAAACGTGTTTTGAAGAAAAAAAATCCATTTTAAATTTAATTCAAGAAGTTCAAAAAGATTCCACTAGATGGCGATCGTGTCAATTTGGTAATTTCCAGACACAATACATTTAAAGCTGACGCTGTTTAAAATATAGTTGAAAACAAAGAAAATTGTCTTTTTTGTATGAATTTAGCTTGCTGTGCTTCTAGGTGGCGCGCGTTTTATATCACGAATTGCAACTCTCGAGCAACTAGTGTGTCAACGCTATTCGTTCAAATTAAAAGAGATTTTCAAAGCTGGGATAGAGTGTCCAGAATCGAGGAGATAATTTGCTGTTATTCAAGGAATAAATATTGATAGAAGTTTGGAAAGGGATGGTCTTCTTCGTAGTATGTGTGTTCTGTTTCGGTGGCAGAAACCGGCCAATAAATAGGCCCTATATAGAATCATCAGTTTATGATGCTCAGCACATCATAACAAATAATGATTAAAGACATGATATTCAATTATAAATTGTGAAAGTTTGGCAAATGAATATGTAGGGGATTTAATAACATTGATTACGTAGATCCAATTAGTTAGACCAATAACAGTAGTTGTGTCGTCGAAAAGAAGGTCTCAAAAAATTTATTTGAATTAAACGAATTTCAGGAATTTCTATAATTCCATAAAATATTCAACCTTCACTTAAGTGGTCATAAATCCATTGTAAAATAAAAAATATTTATCTCATTTGAATGTTTGTGATATTATATGATAAATTATTTAATATTATCTTTATCCGATAAATTACTTCATGTACAATATCGTGTGGAAGTCATGCATATAGTAAACATAACATACCTATATCTAATCTTAAAAAATGGTGAGAACCTTAGCGAATAAAATTAGATAAAATATGAATTGTATTCGCCTTACGACATATTATCTAGATAAAAAAAAGTTACTGGATTTAAAAAAGTTTATAAGTTTTGAGAAAAATTACACGAATAATTAATAAGATTTTTTTTAAAAGCAACCACGTGTGTAAAATAAAATTTTTCGAATCGTTGCATAAAGTGAATAAAATACTAAATTTCGTATATTACAAATATATTGTTTTAGAAAAACCATAAAGTCGAAAGCTTAAACAGGACAAAACTTATAAAAAACTTATATAATTCATAAACAAACAATTTGAATTCCAATCATTTAGATTCGCCAAACGATAATTTATTTGTTAATTTTAATGGAAGGTGATCTTAAAACTAGAATGAATCAGAATGTACGATTGTACGCCATTAGCTTTATAATTTTATTTCTTTCTATAAAAGACATTGCAAGAAGTTGCGAAAAAGCCAACGCTTATTAAAAATGAGATTATAGTAGTCTGAGGTAGTAAAACGTCATTAGTTAAGTTGTCACTTAATGTTTTGATATTGGTATTAAAAAAATTAGTAAGTCGTTACAAAAACCTTTTAAAGAAATTAAATACTTATAATAACTACTGAAGAAAATATTCTTTGGCTGTAATAATTTAATTGTTCATTATTCAATTTAACACAAGTACTTTAATAGTTATTTATACAACAAGTTCGATAAAATAAGGCATTATTAAACACAACGGTTCCTTTGAATCACGAGCGTGGCAAGTGCCTTAAAGAAGGCCCGAGTTTAAGAGTTTAAGACCGAGTTTAATACAAAATTGTATGCACTTTTGAATAAATTAACAAATTAATTTCTTATTACTTTAAAATATCTATGTATTTAATATCTAGTTGTGTAAATAACCTTTGTGCAATCCCGTATCGAAAAGTAGACTTTTCTTCACGCAAGTTCGTTTTGTAACGGTTTACTTTTTTGCACGGAGTGGTGAAATAATTCAAAATTATTGAAATATTTTAAGTTGAGAATTTCGTTAAGAGGTATTCACATCTTACTCTAATAAACACACTGTCTTACTTGGCACCAATTTAATTAAATTACATATTGTTGTCAAAACCAAATTTATCATTTAAATATTTTAATATTAAAATTTCGTTGTGGTTGCACAATTTGAAAAACCGTTGGGTACGGTTTTATTAGTAATTATCGAATAACTGGTATTTTCAGAATCAAACAAAATAGCATGCAATACACATGTGAAATCGGTTATTACAGCACTCATTTACTTATTAAAAATTTCATTAATTTATATGTAACCTTTTTTTAATCACCATATTATTAGAAAATTTAGGAAATATACACGATTAATTTATAGATTTTGATGTTAAATCCATTAAAACAATTCTTATTTTGAAAACCATTTCCAATATATAGACTTTATAGTCTTGTTAAGTAGTTAAACAAATAATTGATCAAATAAATATAATTCTAAACTAGTAAGATATTATATAAGGAATTAATCGATTAACTGATCTTTCCCATTTTAGTTTCATTCGTTTCGCAAAAGCAATTGAATTTTTTAGATTAGCTGAATATTGTACTTATCTTAATGAGTTCCATTTCAATTGTTTTTAAAACTTGTATTGGGTTTTAAATCTAGTATAAATACGAGTGATGGAAATGATCGCCTTCACAGTTCAGTTTTATGGAACTAAAGTCAGCAGTTGGAATATTCAAAACTACAAATTCAAAGATTCTCCATCAAAATGAAGATCATTTGTGCATTTGTGATTATCTTGATATCAAATCGTAAGTCAATGGCTTTGAGTGATTTTTCTTTTGAAATCTAAACAAGAATATTTTCAGTGTCTTTTGGTTTAACCATCGACAATCCCATTTTTAAATTTTTGGGGTCTGATTTTGAAACATCCGAAACAGTGAACGAGGGTAAGGACCTAACAACAAGTACAGAACAACCTAATTCAACCAATACAACTCAGCCATCGACTACAACTGAAAACCCAACAACAACAACACCTAAACCAACGACTGAAACAACCACTACAACACCAACTCCATCGACAAAAACAACCACTACCCCTAAACGAAAGACAACAACAACCNAGTGAACGAGGGTAAGGACCTAACAACAAGTACAGAACAACCTAATTCAACCAATACAACTCAGCCATCGACTACAACTGAAAACCCAACAACAACAACACCTAAACCAACGACTGAAACAACCACTACAACACCAACTCCATCGACAAAAACAACCACTACCCCTAAACGAAAGACAACAACAACCACTACACCTGAAACAACGACAGCAACAACTACTACACCTAAACGAAAGACAACAACAACCACTACACCTGAAACAACGACAGCAACAACTACTACACCTAAACGAAAGACAACAACAACCACTACACCTGAAACAACGACAGCAACAACTACTACACCTAAACGAAAGACAACAACAACCACTACACCTGAAACAACGACAGCAACAACTACTACACCTAAACGAAAGACAACAACAACCACTACACCTGAAACAACGACAGCAACAACTACTACACCTAAACGAAAGACAACAACAACCACTACACCTGAAACAACGACAGCAACAACTACTACACCTAAACGAAAGACAACAACAACCACTACACCTGAAACAACGACAGCAACAACTACTACACCTAAACGAAAGACAACAACAACCACTACACCTGAAACAACGACAGCAACAACTACTACACCTAAACGAAAGACAACAACAACCACTACACCTGAAACAACGACAGCAACAACTACTACACCTAAACGAAAGACAACAACAACCACTACACCTGAAACAACGACAGCAACAACTACTACACCTAAACGAAAGACAACAACAACCACTACACCTGAAACAACGACAGCAACAACTACTACACCTAAACGAAAGACAACAACAACCCCTACACCTGAAACAACGACAGCAACAACTACTACACCTAAACGAAAGACAACAACAACCTCTACACCTGAACCAACGACTGAAACAACCACTACAACTCCAACGACAACAACAACCCCTAGTAATAAACCAACTACTACAAATGAACCTACGACTTCAACTGTTACGCCTCAACCATCATCCGGGAATAAGTTTTCAATAACTCCCTTTGCTATATTCAGTATATTTATAGTTGGAGTAATTATAGTTTAAAAATTTTTTTCGAACAATACTAACACTAAAACTAAAAATTAAAAGCTATCTTAAACATATAAAACAGAATTTTTTCTAAGGAAACCATTTCAGAAAATTCAAAATTTTAAGTATTTCAATTTTAGTACAAAGAACTAATTTCGTATATACACAATTTGTGATGGCCTGCGTGTATTGAATAATGTATAATTAAACAGGATTTAATTATGAACCCCTTTCTAAAAGAAGTGTTGGCTACTTATATGTAAGACGCTCAAACAATACCATACATGTCTTTTAGAAGTGTGCTATTTAGCAATTAAAGTTTCAATAAGAAGAATAAATAACATTTTTTAAAAAAGTATTTTTGATCGGTCTCAAAATTAAAAAATAACGAATATCTCCTGCACAGTCCCATTCTCTGCAAATACATGGTGATATAAATATATGCATATTAAGTACATTTAAAATATGATTAACAATTTGTTAAAATGGGTTTTAATGTATATATGCAATATTTAAATATTAATTGATATTTCAGATAATGGATCAGTTAAAATATTTCACGTAAACTACACCCGTATCAGTTCGAATACTTTGCGAAATAACTGTAAGTCAAATTAATCATAATGATTACAGCTGAACTTGTTGATTTTGAAAGTATTCAGTAACAATTTCATATTAAATTCATCACTTTAATTATGTATATCCCTCATTTAAATGAAAAAAATATTTCGCCATTGTTAAACTGGTTCCGCCATTGAAAATTCTCTTCAGAATATAGTTATAAGCAAAATCAATCCTTCTAACAATAATGAATTTATATGTTCTAAGTTGTTTTTGAAATGAGAAGTTTTTTTCATCAACAATAAAATGGAAATTTTTAATTAAGAGTCCAATTGAAATTTAATTTAATTCCGAGAATTTCGTTTTGCTCCATATATCCGAAAATTTACACCAGGTGCTCTTTATACTTCTTTATGCCTTGGCAAGTACTTCCACTGGACAGTTACTTTTCCAATTAAAACAAAACTTTTCAATTGAAAAGATGATGGAACTAAATTGTTGCTTAAATATGCATATATAATTTTAATTAAGTGATTGCATATTTTGTTAATTCAAGAATAAATAACCAATATCGACAAAACTAAAACGAAGAAAAAAATCTAAAAATATGTCTCAAACCTGGTAGATCCAAACAATAACAATAACTTATCAGTTACCAAGACCAAATATTTCTTTTAAATTATAGATTTTTTTTAAATTGAAAATTTTTATAATTCCATTGAAAAATAAGTGAGAATAAATTAATTTCTAATAAAAATATTATATGCTATATAAAAATCAAGGCTAATTAATAAATATGTCGCATATTATCTTTATTTGTGTTTATGTATTTAAAACACAAATTAAGGAAATGTTTGACAGTTGGGGTGATGACGTATACTCCAACATTAATCGGCCAGACTTATTTTGTAAATTGGCTTTGATATAAATAAAATTTTAAACTAAAAAAATTATATGATTTGTTTCCACAAAAGAAGGCCTGAATCATGCTTGTCGACAGTATTTTTTACAAAATTTTATGCATTTTAATATAAAATAATCCAAAAATAAAAAAAAAACTTGTTTTCTAACTCGTATATTCAAAATTAAAATATATCATATAATTTACAATATTTCATCCCCTCACATTGTTTTGGTTTGTGTTTCTAATTCACGAAAAGATAGAGAAAGCCATTGTTTTGTTTCACTTACTTTCAGTGAGCCGTTTCTCTAAGCCCACGAAGAATTTTCGCTTTCGCCACTGCGAACGGTTTTTATTGGGTAGTCAACCAAATGGTAACGGGTTTCATTAATAACGTCGCTATATTTGACGTTTCATTTCTTTATAAAAAATAATTCGATTGATTTTGTTAATTTCAAGTTATATTTCAAGGTTTCCAAATTGTAATATCCATTGAAATGATCAAGTAAAGTGTATAGAAGTGAATTATTGGACGGAAATTGTGTTTCGGTGAAGAAAAACAAGAAAATTGTGGAAATTTTAATTATGGAAAAATGTTTCAGTTTTATGTAAATTACGTAAAAAATAAAGATATTGATTTATATAAATTGAAGATATTTATTAATCGTGTTGATGTGTTATTAATTTTCAGGTGACAAAAAGTGTGTTTTAAAATTTGGTTCGTAGGGTTCATTCATATTTCACCTCAAATTTAAATAAATGCTTGTTTTTTTCCAAATCAAAATATAAAGAATGTTTTCTAACTATATCCATTCTTCGTTTGTATTACCAAAAGTAGTGTAATATAGCGTCAAAATAAAAATGTCTTCGAAAAAATCTGAAATATGAATTGATTTCCGCTAGTTTCATTAATGGAATTGATTTTCAATGTATGTTTTTGTTGTAGACTCAGTTCGCTGTTCACGGCGAACTTGTGAACATTCTTCGTGAGCTTAAAGAAACGGCCCACTGGAAGGAAATATCTTGTTCTTCAATTAGAAAGATATATGTGTATTTTAATTGAAACGTTATATAATATTTAAATTTAAATGTTTCTTTATGTTGTGAAATCATCTCCCAAATCCTGTTAAACCATACACTTCGAAATTGAGTTCCATATAAATCTGTTAGATTTCTTTCACGGAGGTCACATTTTAAAAATAAAGAAAAAGAAGTGGAATTTTAAGGAATTCTTCTAAGCGCTTGTGCTATGGAAACATCTCTGACAGAACAAATTTTATTGTTATATTATAAATTTTTTACAACAAAAATACATAAAAAAAATGTAAACGTGACAGCTTCTGATCGTGCCAAAAGGTCGGCCAAGTACAAATATTTCCGTTTCTAAGTTATTCTGTGACGCCACTACGAGTAATTTAAATGTATGATAATTTTCTTTACATTAAACTAATTTTCGAAAGGATATTCTGAAAGTGAAAATTATTTGGTATGGTCTTTAGAAATACTCGTATAACTTTTACCTGTTAAATATTAAATAGTGTTGGCCTTCCTTGTCAAAAATATAGAATTTGGAAGTGGTTATTAAGTTGGAATTTTTGGCTTTTGTAAAAAATTGGGACTAGTATATTTTTTACTGGAAGAATTGCAAAACCAGTTGTATGTCAGTGTATTCTTTTATGAAATATTCGAGTTTTCCAAAATCATTTAAAAATTTAAAAAATCTTAACATAAACAACTATAATTTCTGTATTTTAGAAAATATCAATTAAATTTAATAAATTTATTTTATATATTCTATACTCTAAGTATCTGAGCATATCCATTTGATGCTACAGATAAAATATAAAATCAATATGCTACAAAGTAACACAAATATTAATGTAATCATGTACTAAAGAGGTTTCGTATTACATAGAGTATCTCATCTTAAAATTATAGTTCCTTCCTAACAACCCTCTTTATTCAGATCAAATAACATCTACCTAAACGTCATCAACTGTAACCCAAATCTTACGTTCCAACCTGATAGTGATGACATTTTTTGGTTAAAAAGGCGATGATTTCGATGTCAACAACGTTAAATTAATGAATTCTCGCCACATCTGGAGCTTGGTCGCTAATTTGTCACGCACAAATTTAATTAATTCTGTTGTCTCTTGACTCGGCACTAATTTTGCGTAAAATTTGACCCTTCGCAAGCCTTTTTCCATTTTCTTTGTCCTCTCTCCATGTCCCTCACTTTCCCCCACCCTCTTTCCGTTTATTGGATGGATCTTTGTTCAAATTACGCTGTGATTAATGGTCGAGGGAAACGTCATTTTTGACGATGTCTCAAAATTCAATGAGCTTTAATGGGCCGGACGACCATGTTTATTTATTGCCGATTAATATCGAAATCAATCACCAAAAGTCATCATCAGTCATCGGTGCAGAGAAAGGAAAGCGAAACGATAAACTGCCAAAATTACAATTCTTATGGCGCCAAATAAATGCCACAACAATCCATCATTCCAGCTGAATTAACGGGAAAGGACAAGTGCACTCTGATGCATTAAAAATTAACGACTTAGTGCTAAAGTGGTCCATTAAAAAGGTATTCAAAACAATGACATTGCTTAGGTTTGTTGAAAAAGCAAAACTTACTAATCTTAACCAGTATGGAGCTCTCTAAATCAAATAAACACCTTTAACTTAACTAACCAGACGAATAACCTTATCCAGAGAATCTTGGGGAAAACGATAACTATGATATTTAAACAAAATCATACACTCTCATATAAAATATCAAACAATAACCGGTTTTTTTATTAAAGTTTTTGAGGCGCTGACAATAGTCATTTGTACTACAAGGGTGAAAAGTCAACTGTTATTTAACGAAGGCGAGTGTTTTATCGTTTCCGAGTTAAAAAAGAGGACTTTACACCCGAGCAGGACATAACGCTTTTGCACTCCACTCATTAGCACTGAATTTTTTCATACCCACATTAAATTTCTTGTTTGTTATGTTTCACAAATGTCTCACGTGAAATTTTGAATTCGTATGGAGTGTTAGACACTTACATTTTTTATACTTTACCATGGCTTTTTTAATTTTCGTAGATAATTAAAAAATATTTTGGGTTATCTTACAATATTTTTTGCAGGTTTTACTACAATATAATTTTCCCACTACATTCCAGGACGGAACTTGGGGTAGTCTCAACCTCAACCATCGGGTGTTAGACTTTCCATGACTATTTGTTTTCAGTGTATTAGTAGTCAATTAATAGCACCTT
>JXOV01002539.1:6340-22444 GCA_001014945.1 Clogmia albipunctata
ATGTTTCCTGTTTTAAAATTTTAATATTTACCGTTCCAACAGCCATCTGCATATAATTTAGATATTTTTGTTCGATTTTTGGCGCATTAGCAAATTATAGTAATAGTCTCATATTGCTTGAAATAGAAATTTATTTTACAGATATTAAAGCAAACAAATGTTTCAGGTCACAATAAAATGGGCATTTGCCTTTCACTTGAAACATTTGTTAAACATGTCAATGTTTTAATTTTTTCTTATGAATAATACAATTTAATGTGAAATTGTAAAAATTTCAGTGCTCAGGAGTGGAGTGCAAAACACGTTATGTCCTGCTCGGGTGTAAAGTCCTGTTTTTAACTCGGAAACGATGAAAGATGATTTTCCAGCCTTGTAGCACAAATAACTATTATACATCTTTGTTGCTCAAAAATGTTATTATGACATTCAAATATGTTCTGTCAAAATCGTTATTATAGCACAAGTACAATGAATTGTATTGTGTGACCTCGGTAAACGAAATTGATCATTTCATATGAAAAGTTACTTTGATACTGATGGTTTTACTGTTAAATATTGATCAACATTGACGAACATTATCCGACACTTTCAGATTACAGTTATGGATTTTTATACTTAAAAACTCTGTCTTATCTCATGGACTTTGTTGTATAAATAACTATTATACAACTAGGTCGATTAAATTTATAATTATTTAACACTAGGGCCTTAAAATTCACGATCTTAACAAGTATTTTAAGGAAGGCGTTTGTGTTTAATAATGTTCATCAACAAATTGTTCAAGACTTTTTTAATTTTCAATTAAATAATTGAAAAATCTGACAAAAATAATATTTTTTAAAAATTAACTTTAAAATTAAGGTCTGTCCCACACTTTCGGAATGAGAGAAAGACAAAATATTATCTATTGTATCTTTTGCTTTAAATTTAAGTAGTCGTTATTTGTTCGCAAAATACGTTGTTTCCAAAGGGAGTTGCGATATGGTCATTTAATAAAATGTTTCAAGTTTATTTTACCCTCAATTAAATTAATATATTTAAAATTTGTATTAAAATACATTTTTTACATAATTCGATAGAATTAGGTGTTGCGGTTTGTTTAATATTTTTATCATTGCAAAATATGATTTATTTTGCTACAAAATAGATTAATGGATTAATTAATTTGATTGATTTTTTATTAATCCTCAGATTATAACAGGATTACATTTAAGAAAGAATTCTCTATCCGAATATTTATCCAATCCTAAAACAATTTCAAATTCAACTGATTTTTCAAAGTACTTCAATAATAACTGGACTCCGCAAAGCATGACCCCCATGTTTGTTCTTCATCCCTTCACTTGTGGACCACGTTGTTGAAAGAGAATAATTTCATATTCTTCGCTGTACACCCCTCGGTTGTCTCTGTTTTTTCTTTTTGCTTTCTGTTATATTGATCTACGATCCTCAGGGGTTGAGTCTGACTTTATAAAAATGTCTTTGGTGTCATCCAATTTCCCTAAGTTTCGGTAAATATCAGAAACATTTAACTTATCTTCCACTATGAGCATTTCCACAACTGTAAACCATTTCCGTTCGATATGCTAAAAACCGCTCCAGCCCTGCTCTATTTGGAGACATCTCCTCAAAAATTCTATTACAGAGCGGACCAGTACGACGTAATTGTTTAACTGTACTTAATTGAATCTGTTAGTTTCAAAATAGGAAGAAAAGCTGATTTCGTCGGTTCGACCAAGGGCATCGTTTCAATATAATTCGTTATTTTTTTCTAAGGTTGAGGAAATTATCTATGAAAAATTGATTTAGTAATAACCTAACCAATTAGAAACATTTTGAGGAATATTTTGATTTCCCTATTTTAATTGTCCTATTTTAATTTAACGATCAAATTAAGACCACAATAATATGAACAAATAATGTATTAAGAAATAATTTAATGTGCGAAAAATGTGTTGTTTTATGAAAGTTTTAAAAATTGAAAAAAGTTATGATTATATGTAATTTACTTAAAATATAAAGATTTTAAATGATATGAATATTCATCCATATCATTTCACATTTAATTAATAACATTTTATTAGGGGAAATAACACGAATACATTCTTACCTAAACAATTTGTATTACCAAAAGTAAAATAATATAGCCTGAAAATAAAAATATCTCTAAAATATCCTGAAATAGGAACCTGTTTTCTTTCTCTGAGTGAGAGAACAGTTTATGTACAGTTGCAAATGAATTAATAGCACCGCTGGCGAGTACCATTTACAAATTTTTCTAAGAAAAATTAATAAATGAGCAACACATGATGGGAAATGTTTTGTGGTCAGAGTATTCAACGATTATGTTGTATGGTTCAAAATGTTCATATTTCTTTTGATATCGTACACAAGGTACCATATCCTACTAATTTGAGTCATACAACAACATCTAGCGCTCGCATATGTGGGTTATAAGAGGCGCATTTTACAACGAAGTCAATATACTGGACTGGTTTATGGAGTAATCTTTTGAGTCTGATTACACGTGGAAATTTAGAGATGGATTGCAATAATACTGCTGCATTAAACAGGCTTCTCAATAAAAAAAATTCAGCAGTTCTAAAAAACAATATCCTACGAATTCTTCTCTCATAAATTTCTTTGCTTGTTGCTATTATTTGCTCGCAGGTGTATGGTGTTGTAACAAAGTAGAAAAAATGAACTTGGGAACCAAATAAAATGATGCCTAGATCAGGGCTAAATTCCTTGACGATGTAATACCCTGTATAGATTAGTTCAAAAAATCAAGAAAAACCCACAAGTTCCTAATAAATTGTTAAAATTTTGAAATAACTCCTTAGGAAATATTAATGTATTTGTAGGACACTTATTTTGATAATCATTTTTGATTAAATATTTATGTTCAGTTCTAAAACATTTATTGATGACTAAATATGTCTTTTACGGTTATAAGTTAATTTGTTTGTTTTATGAATAAATCTTTGCCAACCTTTTCATCCTTTTGGCTTCCTTACTTGATGGCATTTCGGTATTTGTCTTTCAAGTCTTGAATGGAAAGCAGATTTTGGTATAAAAATATTTATTCTGGCGGCACAAGTCTGCCTTTAAATAATATTGTCTGGCCTACGATGACAAGAATCCGGCAATTGCATGACCTTTTCCGAGAAAATTTTCGTATCTTTTTTTTATTGTTTCTTTAAAGACAACATCATTTCATTTCGAATATTTCATCATCATCATTTGCTAACGAAAAACAGGCACATTTTATTTTTATTGCTTTTCTGATCGAAAATTTCTTTCCCTTGACCTTGAAATTGAAATATAGAATACATATGAGTGTAAATTAGAGATTTTCTGAAAACAAATAGCGTAAATTGAAGTAAGCATTTACTTGATTTAATTATTAATTTGATTTACTTTTCATGTATTTTCTTTAATAATTGAATTAAATGTTTAATTTAAAATACGATGAGAATTTTAAAAACCTTACCTTATTAAAGGAAAGCTTTTAAAAAATTGAGCCTTTTTAATTTTTTTACAGAAGCAACATTACATTATTACTTATAACGAGATTATATAATAATCAATAAATAAAATGGATTATTATTTAGGTATTTTACTAATTCCTTTTGAGATAGTAGTTGTTTTTATATTGTGTTAATTTGTAAAGCGAAACTGTTTTTTCACATTATTTATAAGCAAAGTATATTTCGATACAAGTGATGAAATGGAGGTTATTAAAGCACGAATCTACCATTGGTAAATGATTGCTGCAATAATCTATTTTACATGATTGAACGTTTTTTTTGTGTAATTCTGAAAAAAATACCAGTTGATCGATAATAAATAATAAAACCGTTCAGAACGGTTTTTTCAAATTGTGCAAGAACAACTCACAACGAAATTTTCATATTAAAATATTTAAAAAATTATTATGGTTTTGACAACAATATGTAATTTCTTGAAATTGGTGACTAAAATGCGTGAAAATTTTACCGCACGCGTTCTGTATAGTAAACTGTTACAGAACCCGTTAAAATAGGCTACTTTTCGATACAGAATTGCACAAAGTATTAACTTGACATTGTGCTATAAAACTGGCTAATCTAATTTATTTTTAAAATAAAATTCTCTCTGGCCGGTAAATAAAGCGATGTTTCAGAATTGGTTTGCTCCAAACCACTGAAGGTTCGAATCCTGATTAGAGCGTAATTTTTGTTTTGAGTCGTCGAAATAAGTAAATTTCTCTCCTCATCTTATAATTCATTGGCGAGTGTTTATGCTCTTATGCAGTTGTATTTCATGCCATGTTTGAAAATGGGTATACAGTATAAATATATTATTTTTTTATGTATAAAAAAGAATCATATTAAGAAAATAAAATCAATGTCGAAATGTCAACTTTCTAACTAAAAAATAATTTTTTTATCTTCAATGATACTTCATGACAATAAATAAAACAAATAGTCGTAAGCTAATTAATAAATATGAATAAATAAGATTTAAATTTACGATTCTTTAAGAATATGGATAAGGATATAATTTCTTTTGATATTTTGAATTTAATTCTTTGATAAATGACTTAAAGTTTAACAGCACTGGATTATTGTTTCTCTTCAAAGATAATTCAAGTTTCAAACTAATTATTATTAATAATGGATTCCTGACGAAATTCTGAAATTGGAAATATGATCCACTATTAACAATCTAATGAGAAGTTCTCTACAAAGTTTGATGAAATTAAATTAGGAATAATGTTCATAGATAATTAAATTGCAATGATTTAATTAATAGATACTGTTCCATAATTAGTTTAATCTATCCATCTTAAACTTGGATTATTGGTCTCATTTAATTAAATGAATTATTGGCAACAGGTCCATAAACTTGAATTACTTAAACATTATTAAGACTGCTTTAAAACTTTTCATATTTGACCCATATTTAAAATTTGTTGTAGTTGTTTAATTTCTTTTCAATTGTTAAATGTTGTAAAAGTAAAGTTAAAATAATTCCATTTATCATATATTCAATAAGCTTCACACTTGCCGAATATCAAATTCGATTATTCACTAAAACAATATCTTTCATTGTAATAAAATTTCCATTTATGATTTCAATTGTTGTAGTCAGCGTGAGATTAAGCTATAAACGGCTCTTTCAGAGTTCTAAGCATTATGAATCAAATCCAAAATTTCAGCAAAACTATCATATAATACAAATATAAAGCTAAATCATTTTCTTTAGTATTCTTAGGAACCAGTCGCACAAAGTCAAAACGATGTATAGGGAATTTATGGATCTCTAAAATAGTATCCATCGGGTTAAATACGTCGAACGATTTGTTAGCCTATAGCGTAATAGCCTATAAATCCGCTTTGTCAGAAAATATAATATTATCCTAGACTGTGACATTATTAGCTGTTCTATTATGTCAATGTTAGTATCCAGAGATGCACGAAGAGGATAGTCAGTTTCGACAGTCATCGTTACTATGTCTGAATTCGAATACTTTTTATACTATTTTTTCGAAATGAGGGTTTTTAGACTTTAGGTAAAGAGAGATACTGGTGGCCTACTAAGACATAGCGAAGCGAGTCATTTTTTCGGAATTCTTAAAGTGTTTCAAAATTTCTATCTATATCCATTATTAAATTATTTAAAAAAAAATACCCTATCAAAGCTTCGGCGACATCTGGTTCCAGAAATATCAAGGATTTTTTAGGAAATTAATAGACTTTGACTATAATAATAGTATTTTTATACCATTATAAGTGAATAGATAAAACCATGACTTTATAGGCTTACAATTCCTTATCTATAAATCCTTATTAGATCAGTCATGCTTGAAATGGAGAGTATTTGCAGTCCAAAATGAATTACAAATTACCTTGAAAACTCGACCATGGGAAAAATCGGCTCGACTTCTTTAAATGACGATTTTTAAAAATAATTTATATTTTTATTCAAGATAATAAAACACATAAATCGATAAAAAATTAACTTAATTTTATTTACGAAAAAGATCGAAAACGTTTCTCGCCGCGAATTAAGTTTATTAAATTTGACAGCACAATTGTAAAAGAGATTCAAACTCAGAATTTTTTAAAATACAACTTTTTTTCTTCTTTTTATCAAAAGCAAGCCTTTTATAATAATTTATTTTTTTTATTTATTGTAATGTGGTTAGCTCATAATTAAACTTTAGCGTAAATTTTTAAACCAGAATCACTCAATACAAGAAACTCTTTTCTTTTGGCTCAAAAGACGAGGCTACCATTCAGGCCATTATTCCAGACTGTTACAAATTTTTCAAAACCACATATAATTAATAATAAGTCAAGAATCTAAATTTTTTATAATAATAATAATATTTCAGGCATATGCTGCGGGGCATGCCTTTAAATTTTTAGCCCCTAACGATACTCAAATTGTATATCTTTAAAACTGGGCTCAACACCTAGAGATTGCAGTATGTTTCTTATCTAGAAATGAAGGAGAAACACGAAACTGAGCGGCATATTTTAAAAGTAAAGTGCGCTTCGAAACTCTCTTCGAATTGCAATGACAAAAAGTGATATTGCAAAATTAAGAATTTAAATACTTAAAAGGTCATTCTAATATTAACCGCATCTTCAGAATACGAAAGAACAATCGCAAAACGCAAAACGAACGAATCGTAAAGATCTTGATTTATCTTAAAGGCAAAAATACAATTTAATAATTCTGTATATAATTAGGTCGATAACAAAAGGCATTATTAAACACAAGGATTGTTTTAAGCGACAAGTGCCTTAAAGAGAGCCCGAGTGTTTAGTAATGCTTATCGACCGTGTTTTATACAAAAATGCATAAATATTATTATATTATCAATTTGGGGCTTGTTACTGAAAATTCTCGTAGTTTGATTTCTGTAAGAATTGTTTATAATGAAAGTCATTTTCTTGATTACTTCCACTTGCTAATACTTAAACATAATTTGGCAGATGCCATATAAGCATATTGTATATTGTAATCATTGCCGTATCTCTTATAATAGAAATACTTAAGTCATAAATTACTTATTATATAAATCAAACTATTTTAAGCAACTCGAATCAAAATCTATAATCAGCTTCTATTTTTATCCTCATTAATATTCAATTCAGCTTATGCCATCGTATTAAGAAAGATGTGTGTTCGAATTGAAAAATTTATATTCATTTCGTCGTAATAGATAAGTAGGCTTAAAGACAAAACCAACATTAGTGTAAAGAAAATACAAAGTCTGAGAGAGAGTAAGTAATATCCCTAATGATTTCCTTATTTTCTTCTTCTTGCTTTTGTTGTGCTGGGGTACTTAATTAATATCCCATTATTTTAATGAGGGTGATGAATGAACGTCTGTATAAAAACCTAATTGACAAGTAATGTGTTTGGCGCCACAAAACGGATCTTAGTAGGCCGACTGCAAGGCACATGTGATTCCGCTTAATTGGATTACTGTCAAGAATAAGTCTTTATTGGGCCTGGTAAAAGGCTGCTATGTTTAATAAAATCCCAAGTTATTTTTAATGGCATTTCAACATCATTTCCAATTTGGGTTTTATTTCGCTGAATAACGGAATTTCGTCCATTAAGCTCCCAGATCATTAGCGCGACATACTTATTTCATAACCATAAAGGATTTTTGGGCCAAAAATCATTAACGTTTATGTCAAATCGGGCGCCATTGTGTCCTTGTCTTCGCGCAATTAGCATTAAAATATAATGACCGTAATGAATTTTTGGAGAAAATCTAATTGAAAATGCTTTTATTCTCATTTTATTTAAGTATGTTAAATACGATTTTGATTATTTTTTGTCATAAAAAAGAATATAATTAAATGCAATTATGCAAACAGAATGTTTGAATTAAACATATATTAAATTGAACTAAAAAAAGTTTTACCCCAAAGCATACTCCAGAAGGAATTCTTTTTAATTTGAATTTAGTTTATTTTAATGTCACAAAAAATTATTTTATATCAATATTTTGTTTTAACCTTATGATTTTAGTATTTATCTCTATATAATGTACAATTGGACCAAATAACCCATTGCTCTCACTCGTATATATCGATTAAACACCTTACAATCCTCAGTTTTGGTTGGAAAAGCTGACATAAATACGAAAATTAGAAGTTTAAAGGTTTCATTGAAAATCACTCTTTAATATTAATGAAAAGAATATTTGTGGAAAAAATTACTACACTTGTATAAAAGAATGATACTTAACTTATTGAAATATTATTTAAAGAGAAAGATTTTTATTCAAAGCAGAATTTAAAGAATATTCGAAAAAATTCAGTTTTTAAATTTAAAATTTAATATATTAAAGTAGGTCTTAAGTTCGCCTCTTAGCTTCACTTAGATTCCTAAAGAGTTCATAATATAACTAATGATAAAAAAGTGTCTGGAAAACTAAGTGCTTTTATCACCTTACTTATTATTTTCCATTTAATATAAAGTGGGTGTAATACCATTGGCAAATTCAAATCCAATTAAACACATCGTTGTATTCATATTAAAATATTATATTTCCTTAAATAAGGTATTTATTTATAAATTTCAGTTATTATTTATATAATTTACAAAATAGGAGCTAAAATAACTGAATGTAAAACTGCCGAATAAAAATGGTTTGACATATAATTTTTATCATTTTTCATTTCTTCGCTTATTTTTTCGCTTTTTTTATCAAAATTACGGAAAGTGCACTGGAGTTATGGGTTTTCGCTCACCACTACCTCATCATGAATGCGTTTTCTCTACCTAATTTTATGCAAAATTACAGAATAATATAAGCCATCGACCCGAAATTAGGCATCGTTCACACTGGCCAGCATTGGTCAGAAACAGTATAAGAATAGCTTAGGGCAGAGGTTGTTAAATTTTGCGGGTGCCGCGAGTTCGTTCGCCATCTAATGTGCCCAGAAATTTCATTAAAAGTGTGAAAATTCAAAAAAAAATTCCATGGTCTCAGTATCTAAGAATACTATCTATTGAAGAATTATGGCTAAAGCAATAACCCCATTTACTAACTTATGGTATGGTAGGTTGGACGCAGAACCCGCTCGGGAATTATAGCCCTTATCCAGTTTATTTGTTTAAGGAAGCTGTTTTTTATTTATATTTTAATTAATATCTTAAGTTGTGTCAATCCAATTGCAAATCTTTTTTGCAAGAATGAAGATGAATTCATTGACCACCGTCCGCCTTTGCTTTTAAAAATAATAACAAACAAAATCATTGATCTTTATCTCAAATTTAGTGAAGATAGGTGCAATAGTTTATGATTAAGAGTGTTTTGTGTTTGAGACCAAAAATTCAGTTAAATAATTAATTTTCATTAGTTGAATTGGTTGGAATCATAACCTAGAATTTAATTCATTTAAAACTGATGTTATGGAAAATAAAAAAAATCTAAACGGTTTAAAGGTATAGCATTTCTTGTTTTATAATAATTATCATTGAGGTCAAAAGGTTAAAACCGCACTTGTATTTTCGTGATATCTCTGAAACCAAAAGAGACTGGAACTTCAAATTTAAACACAATATTTCTCTTAACAGATTACAACTTAAGGTCAAAGCAGATTTGTAAAGACTTGAATAGATTTTGAGAAATTGCGAAAAATCGAAAAACCGGTAATGCCGGTCAGCGTTATAACCGCACCCCCTTTTCTCTGCTATGGGGCATTATTTGAACAATCTATTGTAGGTAGATAGACAATCCGAAACATGTCCAGAATTGCGAATCTTTGGGCTGCGAAGTCGTATCAGGCCGACAGTAGCTCGCATTGAAAGTCTAAAAATCCTGATTTTGAAATATGAGGAAATGGTATACAAAATTTTCGAATTCAAATAAAGTAGTGATGGCTATCGAAAACTGTCCACTTTGTATATCTTCGAATACTAATATTAACATAATAGAATAGCTAAAAAAGTCACAATCGCAGATAATATTTTCTGACATAGCGGGTTTTTAGGCTATTACGCCCCGTAACTAACAAACGGATGGATGTATTTAAGCCAAACCATATTAAAATAAAGATTATTAAATTCCCTACAAACCGTAGATACATACTTGAAATTAGACCCCTATTTTCGAGTCATTTTGGCACTAAATTAATGATTAATATGCTCAATTTTAGCTTATAATTGTTCCATATAAGAATTCTGCTGATATTTTTAGTTAGTTTATATCCGAAATGACCAGAATCCAGGAGTTATAAATGTATATGTATTACGTAAAGTTCAAGTTAATTTGTTCTAATTGTTTTTCTTATCCAAGTATCTAAAATAAAAGCACATAATTAAAGTTTAGATCATTTAATATATACAAATTATTATACATTAAAGAACTACATTACTTGTAATTATTTGATTAAATATAATGGAAATGAATTTTCCTAGAAATTCCTGTTTTAATTAGCTAAGTATCGTTTTTGGTAAATAAACAAAAACGAAACTCCTCCTTATTAGGATTTGACCTAATTATTTCGACTAATTAACGCAATACAATCATGTTCATAAATCTTGATAGTAATGTTTATTAATAGGTACGGTAATTTGAATTTAGTGTAAAATAAATGTGGCTTTTGATTTCGGTGAATTTGATTGCGGTGTTGGTAAAAGCGACAGTTTTGCAAATATTATCATTTCACAATTTCGCGTTTCGAAAAGCGACAACGGGAACCGCAATCTTGACAAATATTCACAGTTATTTAATTTGCTACTGTCCTATTTTGAAATCAGGAAGCATAAAATTGTCTCCGAATTAAATTAACGGAAATTATTCAATTTATGAAAATTTAATGCTAATTTTCGCTTATTATTTGTGCTTAGATGGTAATAATTCAATTTGTTAATTTTAGTTAGATAATATGTGATACAATGATACATATTTCGTTTTAAAGTTGTACTGAAAAATTTAAATCAATTAGTTTTAAAGATATATTTTTTTTATTTACATTACAATATACTTGTATTAAAATGCACTTTATAGTTTCGGAGATTTTGATATTCTACCAAGTTTAGTTTTATTTTAATTGTAGTAAGTACTTTACGCTAACACCCTCCGCTAGTATTAATGTAACGTATAACATAATAGTTATTTATTTAAATAATGTCGATAAAAAATGGCATTTTAAAAAAAGGTCGTTTAAAGTCACAAGTGTACCGAAAATTTTAAAGAAGGCTAAAATGATTTATAAAATTTTTATACCTGTTTTTGTTACTTCGAAATATATATATAATATAAAAATATTTTTAAACAGGTCAGTTTAACTGTTTCTCTATTTTGTTTAGCTTTAATTTTATTGCATTAATCACTGGATTTAGAAGAAAAAAAAACTTACGGCACAAATTCAAATATTTCGATAATAGTTCTTAATCATATATATGCTCCTACTTCATAACATAGTATAGATTTGCAATTGATTTTTTAAATATAAAAATCCAAAACTGTAAGCTGAGACAATAAATGCGAGGTTTCTTGCTTTCGTTTCAATGATTGAAACCTTCAATATCAAAACGACTTTCATATAATTTTCAGATTTTTGTTTAAGAATGTAATCTCCAATCACACAGAAAAAGCAATAGTGCTGAAATAAAAGAAAACTCTTTAAAGCACTTGTGCTATAAAACGACTTAATTTTAATGTCATAATATCAATTTAATGTCACAGAAATGCATAAAGAGCATTAGAAAATGATTTAGAAGTTCACGAGCGAAGACCAAATAGCATAAGGTGTAATGCGCCTCGGCGCTAAATGAAACACTTTTATTTAAAGTCAGATAAAAGAGAAGTGAGTATGAGAAAGAATATTATTTTAAAATGAATATGTAATAAAATTGTGCGACTTAACTTAACTGAAAAAATTCCATTTTTAATTTTAATATTTCGTGGAATTGTAAGAAAAAAATTGTCAATAAAATTTGCATAGAACTATTAATTTCTTGTTAAAGGCTATTAAACTTTAGGGATAGAATATTTTCTATGCATAATAAAACCTTCATATCCAACCAATTTGATAATGAACAAACAGCCATTGAAATGCAAATGTCCAGTGAATTGTTGCTAAAACTTTTATGGGCGAAAATGCGTAAACAAAGATTTATGTTTATGCCAGTTTCATTGTGAGCTGGTTTTTGGCCAAACAAAAAAGAACTGGCAAAAAGCGGAAAAAGAAACTGGACAATTTCAGCAATTTGCATGTTTTTAAATAATAATAAGGGACTCTGCGTATTTCCGAGCCAAATTGAATTATAGACAATATTAAACAAGCTTGGGTTTATGAACGAATTAGGCGAATTTAACCAAACATTATGCAGCATTAGTGGATTAATTTTGTCCCGGAAAAAATGGCCAATTGGTGTGGTTTTGAGCGATGGAAATGAGCTTTTACCCAGAGCAATTCTAAGAGAATCGCGTAGTAAATTGCTTGGATTTTATATTAGTGAGTTTACGTGCTTTATTGAAGCCTTAGATTTATGGGTGTTTAATAAAATGGGAAAACTATAATGAAACATTAAAGATGTCTTTTTATAATAAATTATGTTTTTATGTCCTCTCAATTTCGTGATTCATATTTAACTATCTGTGTTGGTGTCTTTGGGGTGAAAATATCTAGGGAAAATCATGAACTCTCGTTATCGGAAAACAATACATAAACAGACCTATAAGCATAATCCGGTTAGTGCAACCAAAAAGGATTTGCTTGTAATCGGATGACCTTCTCTTTATCAGAACTTTTATTTTTTGTGCTATAAAATGGTGTTAAGTGATACTTTTAAGAGGACATGGGAGATTAAATGACGAGTAAAACCGCTTAACAACTGCACAGGAATGGATACTAAAATATTTACTTTCATTCTAATGATAATTTAGTTAATTTAATACAATGTTATATTTAAATTAGAATTTTTTTTGTATTGTAATTATTTGTTTGGTATTATTTGAATATTTAGCGGATTTCTCAACCAGACGCCTCCACCGCAAAATTTACACTCACTAGAGCAGAATTATTTTCATTGCAAAATATATAAAAGTTTACAATTCCTATTACTATTGAATAACTTCATAATTTTTGTATAAATTATTAACGCTATTTGTTTAATGTGAACATAATTCAATTATGAGGAAGTTTAAAAATTATACTTATTTATAAATATAATAATCGATAAAAATAAGAGTTCAGGAATAATTTAATTGACTTTGATTTTCAATTAAATATCCATTTTAATAATTTTTTTAAAAAGTGTTTTGAATCACATCAAATCGAATAGTTTTCAAGATATTTAAAAAAATTGAAAATTGTAAGACAAGTGCAACAGAAATGGGTGGGGAGATGAATAAATCAGCATGAGCTGCAGCAGATGAGAGAGTTCGCTACACCCTAAGAGAGAGAGAGAGAGCTTCAATAACGAGGTCTCTGTTACAGACATCTCATTACAGGTTACTAAAGACTAATTGGTTGCCCTAGTACCTCAAGCGGGGTAGGAGTAACGGATGTTTGCTGGATTCTGATGTGGCAACAAGAAGAGAACGAGAGCTAACGGGAAACTGCACCAAGCATGTCCGAGGTGTGATGTAGAAGCGGAAACAATTGGTCATCTTCGCGAAAAGTGCAGCCAGGATTCTAGGCCATTATGACTGCAAAAGGATGGATGTACATTGTTTGATAAAATGTATAATCTATGGCTTTTAATTTGTAAGTAAAGTAGGTAAAGTTTATTAATTAGGGGTTTTACATTGTATAACACATTGTCCATGATTAATTTGTTTAATTCTGGCTATATATTCTTGATAACGGAAAGAATTCCACCTTTAAGGTTTTGAACTGATAGAGTTAAGTAGTAAAAGATTTAGTAGTATTAGTATTAGATACTAACTTTATTTACTACTCGCTGTATAAGAGAGTTAAATTATAACTAAGATCGATGGAATTTCTTGGACCAACCTTGTCGGCGGTCACCTTAAAATTCCGACTCGACAATATTTTCTTATACTCTAGTGACTAGTCACTAATACTAGAAATTTATTAACAGTATGAATAATAAGAGACATTGAAACATATTATATCAATCATGTAGTTTCAATGAAATCAGTTCTGAAGGAGTTAACTTACACGTATTTCTGATCAACTCTTAGAGACATAATACAGTCATGAAACATATTTTCGCAAAATAACGATGATTTGTTGTAATATAATTCAAAAGCTTATAATGTATCTTTTTTAAAATATATGTCGTCCAGATCAATACATTTCAGTTTTTGCTTAAACCAATTAACAATTTTAGCCCTGTGGCTCAATAAATACTTTCGAATAAGCCAGTGTTAATCATATCGTTAGCTCAAACAGAAGAAGAGACTTCGTAATAACCATTCGTGTCTAAAAAAGTAACAATTCTGCTTTAGAACGAAGTTTCTGAAATTAAAAGGAACACTATCTCTAAAGACGTTTGTCCGAATAGGTGTGGGAAAATTTCATAAAAAAATATGGCACAAGTTTTGTCATAAGGGTTATTTGTCCGATGTGTTATAACATACAAAACCCTTACTAATGTACTTAAAGATTCAATCCACAAATTAATAGCCATAGTTTTCTATCTCTCTTTAATAGTTCATTCACAAATTGTGCTAATTTTGAGAAATACGTTATAACACAATACGAAGAACTGACCTTATCAATTATTATTCAAAAATGATGTCTAAAAGTTTTAGTCTATTAAACCCTATACTCCGGTATGTAATACATTTTGTATGAAAATTGCCAAAATTTAGGAAATAAATCTTAATATTATTGTTATTTCAATTGATAATAAAATTTGAATAATAAAGATATCACAACAATTAATTAGGTTAACTATATTTTATAATTAGAATTATTAAATATATAATTTGTTTAATAAATTTTAAAAAATCGGCTAATTTTTACTGTTTTTAATATGACCAGAATGGTTACTTTTAATTGAAAAAATAGAAAAACCTTTTTTTGGTCCATAATTTAATTAACTGTAATTAAATTAAATTTCTGTTGTGTTTGGGAAAACTCGGTTCATGAGTGAAAATAATAATGATTTATTTACAGCGTATGTCCTATCACACAATGATCAGTTCGCATTAAAAAAGGAACAAAATTAACTACATTGTCAAAAAAAATTTAAATAATTTTTTAAATAACATAATCGAATAATACATAAATAATACGCATTTATCTCAAATTTCATCAAAATTGGATTGAAATAAAAAAAAGTTACAGTTAAAATTGCAAAAATCTCCAAAAAAGCGTTTTCTCCCGTGCTTCGGATTTTCATGTATATAAATATATAAAAACGATATCATACAGCTGGTTTGTTATTTATTTCATTATTATTATATTGTTTATAGTTTAAGATTGAATTAAGTGAAATTTGATGAAGGAATGCATTTTTTAGGAATTAAATAAGACATCAGTTATATGATGTTTACGATTATTAGTAAATATAGGTTCAATGTATTATACTTAGGTCTACACATTGTAAAATATAAATTCAGTCCTTGAAACTATTAATATATATTTACATTCATCCAATTCCTTTTAAATAATATATCTGGAGTGATATATTTTGAATAAAAACCAACTTTTGGTGTAAGACTCCCGAAAGCGCTGTTTAGGAATATTATGTCATTATATTTAAAAGAGTTTTTTGTAATAAATAATAAGATTTGTATTTATTGATTTACTATTTTGATATTTTGGATTCCTAACCTTGAATAATTAATATATTTTTGCAATATTTTTCATTATTTTCAAAATGATTTTCTATTTTTGTGTATTTTTCAGTTTTGAGTAATTCTTTGAATAATTTTTATTAAATTTTAACAAATATTTAAAACAGGGCCTAAATTGTTTTGCTTTAAAATTATTAGTTTATAAATAAAATAAATATGAATTAAATTTTGCGCAACCAAATTATTTTTTTATCTAATATAAGTTTTACTAAATAATAGAAATTAAAATCAATATTGACTAAAAATTGGCCATTGCGAAAGACCAACATTAAATCGTGATTCTACATAAATTTTAATGGTTTCTT
>JXOV01002539.1:25078-36507 GCA_001014945.1 Clogmia albipunctata
AGCGTAGTTGGTTAAGTGTCTCGTCACAAAATTTGGTGATCGTGTGTTCAAATCCCAGTAAAAGCAGTGATTTTTTTATTTTCAAAATTCATTTGCTATTATCAACTAATAATATACATTTGTAATTATTATTTGTTTAAATACATTTACAAATAATATCTCCGGCCTTAAAAAGTATGACAACTGGTGACGTCAACACCATTTTGTTCGAATTCAGATGGATTTTCAAAGCTTGGATACATAAGAACGAATATCAACCGAATCTTTCTAATAAAAGTACCCTGCTGCTGTTCAAATGAACAGATTAAAACGAAAGTTATGAGGGAGATGATATTGTTCAAAGTATGTGTGTTCTGTTTCGGTGGCAAAAACCTGTCAACAAAATAGCCTCTATATTGAATCATCAGCTCTGGTACTAATCAAAAATCATTTAAGTTACGTATCCAATATAAATAGACAAGTCACCCTTACTCAACAGCTTACTTCTATTCAAGATGCTGTGCACATGTTATTGCGATCTCGACCTGCTTTATTTTATGTTCACTAAAGTTATCAATAAACCGTGGAATTGTATTTTGGTATCGATTTTTAATAATTTTAATTGTCAAAACTCTCATTTAGTTCAGTGCTCGGTCTTTCAAGCAATACATGAAATCGCCTTTGCTACGGGAGTAATTACGTCTGCAAACCTTCTTAATTTTTGAGGATTTGATTTATTACACAGTTGGTGGTCAAAATCGCAAATATTTGGCATAATATAATCGATACATTTAAGTATTAAATAAACACCGTTATTGTGTCTCATCATTTTTATGATGAAGCAGTTGAAAACACAACGCTCAATTCCTTGATTAAATACTCGTACAATGTTCAGTTAAATGACATGAAACTATTTAAAATTGAATAACAATAATAAGAAACTTCTGCCAATTATGTAATAAATTTGAAATAAAAATGATTGAAAATCATGATTGAAAATCAATTTTCAAATTTGAAATTTGCGCCAACCTCGCAAATTTACTTCTAATTGAAAAAGAAGGCGAAACATTCTCTCGACAATAATTTCTGCAATGAAAAATGAAATGTGGCTTTTTTACGATTCATACTTAAATTGGAATTTCGGAGCCAATCTCAATTTATTTCATGGCCCAGTTAAGAGAGGAGACGACCTGCTAAAATTGGCGACTGCAAATTCCCTGATAACAATTTCTAGATTGAATGGTGTTGCAAAAATATTTTGCGCGCAAATAAATTGACATTGTTAAACCAAATCGGATGCCATGGCAGAGTGCTGCTTTTATTATGGAAATTTCCTGCAAAATTTTCACCCAAAAAATTATTGTTCGTCGTTTTTATCGTAAAATGATGAATGGGCCAATATTTTAAATAATAATGTTCCTCCAGAAATGATACCAGTCTGGCTTGGGTCTGATTTGACAGTGTGTGCTATTTATGCTTTTCCATTTAGAGGTGAACATAAAGTCATGACCATTAAATTTCTGACCGTCATTTTCTCGCAAATGGCAAATGCTAAATTTTTTAACAGTGAAACATAAAACAGCCAAAACACATATGGAGCAGCGAATAAATTGCATTTCGGAGAAATCTGCGGGGAATTTGTGAACGCAAATAGTGGAATAATGCCCTCGCCTCGAATTTTAAAATGGAAAAATGTCGAGACATTTTCCAAAATTTACATTTCCGTGGTGGATTGTCCGATATAATTGTGTGCTGCTGTTGCTCTTGATGCAAAGGAAATGCGAATTTAAAATTCGCTCAACGTGCATTATTCAGTATTTTAATGAAATTTGAATTTGTTTTTAAACAGTTTTTCTATTCCACTGTGGCTTGGAAAATTCGCATTCTATAAGGAAGTAGTTGTCAACTTCATTGAGCTCTATGTCTCTGGTATTTATAAGAGGAACGTTTTCAGATTTGAATGCAAATAACAAACTAGAGATAAACATTAAATATGAATAAATTGAAATGAGAAAAAGATAAACTTTATGTTCATATAATACAAAAAAAAGGAGTGCAGATTAATTCAACTTAAAAATCCTGTCAAATTTTTATAATATGGTTTCATGTGTTCATTAAATTTAAATTGACTTTATCAGCTTTATTTTGAAATACATTATTATTATATAATAGAAACAAATTTGTTGATTGTTGTCATAAAAATGTATTTGAAGAAAAAATTATGTTATCCAGTTTTGTTGCTTAAAATTGGTATTATGAGACTCAAATTTTTTCTTTCAAAGTCGTTTTTATAGCAAAAAGTGCTTTAAAGAATTCTTTAAAGCACGTATGCTTTTTCTTTATTATTAAAGTGGGACCTCCGTGATTAAAATCGATCAAATTTATATGTACGTGAGTTTTGCTATGTAGGGTTTAACTCTATTTGCGGATGTATGTGTGTGTTTTTGACTGTTTTACCGGATAGTTTAAATTTAAATTTGTACAAATTTGTTATAAATCAACTGTTTACGGTCCTTTTAAACTTAAAGCAATCCATTAACGGATAATACTTCCTATGTGAAAGAAAGAGAAACAAGACATTGCTTTCAACATTTTCTCTTAGAATTAGAAAAGGAAACGAAAACAATGTGAGGGAGACAAAAAAATTAAATTTGAATTAAAGGCAACGAATGGTTTTTTTCTAAATTTGTGTGTTTATTTATTTAAAATTGCATAAAATTTTATATAAAACACGGTCGATAAGCATTATTAAACAACCCTTGTGTTTAATAATGACTTATCTAATCGACCTTGTTGTATAAATAACTATTAAAACATATTGTTTTCCAATTTATTTATAAACGTTTTCTTAATATTGTTCGTCATTTGAATAGATGTTCAAATTATTTAGATTTTTTTTTCAAACTTTACATTTATTATTTTATTTAGTAATAAAACTTCGAGAACGATATCAATAACACCATCTTTTAAAGAAAAAATTCCATTTCTGTTCATACGTGTTAGTATCTAATTTTCAAAAGCTGTCGGGTATCCTAAGGGCTAGGATCATATGGACCCAACAGGGGGATTAAAGTTTTCTTGTCTGAAAAAACTATAAGTTTTAACTATGAGAGGACAACGGGTTAGTCTTTGAGAATCATTTGAATAGAACGGACAAGGATTTCGCAAAGTAAGAAATCAAAAACCGCTCAGTCATCGAGTTTTTGATGCTGAAGGGACACACCAGAGAGGAAATCTAAACCAAACTGGACAACGTGTACTTTACCAGTAAAAGCACAAATTGCAAGTAGATTTATTAATTCAACAGCGACAAGATGCTCGTTTTACTGGAATATTGTGGCCGACGACCGGCAACGACAGTATCTGAAGAAAACGTTAAATTAATAGAACAGATTCTTCCAATCGACCGGCGACAAACTCTTAAAGAAATTACAGATGAGTCCGGAGTGGCATATACGTAGTAGTATTCAATTTTTCGTATAATCTCAGATGTCCTAAGGTTAAGACATTTTTACCTGGTAACAGTATAAATTTTGAAGAAAAACTGACAACGGGTTAACCACTGAGGATCATTTAAATAGAGCATTTTGACAAAAATTTCAAAATTGACGATATCAAGCACCGAGCAGTTATGGAATTATTGATGCTGAAGGGACACACTGCAGTGGGGATCAAAACCAAGCTGCCGACAACGGCAGTGACTGAAGAAAACATTAAATTAATAGAATAAATTATTCTAATCGACTCTGCAAAATGGATACTGAAAGTTCTTTCGGCAGTAGAAAGAAGGTGCAAGTGAAAGATCATTTTTGGATCTGTGTAGTAACGACCCATAAACAATTATCCAGCAAATTATTACTGGAGATAAAACAATAGTCCTTCATTTTGCTCCAACAATAAAACAGAGTCGATGGAGTGATGGCGTCTTTAAGATCACAGCCTCTAAAAGCAAAGATCCAACAATCGCGCACAAAGTTTATGGCTTCGATCTTTTGGGACTGTGAATATCCTGGGAATCCTGTGGATAGATATTAAAGAAAAATACTTTCGTCAATGGGATGACCTACGCTATCTTGATCAAGAAGCTACAGGACGTTATAAAATAGAAACGCTGCGGGATTCTCTCCTAAACTTTTCTGATATTTCAGAACAAAGAGCTAGTCCACATAGCGGCAGTTGCGAAGGATGTTGTGTGGGTTGCCGGTTTCGCAGAGATTCCATATTCCTTGTATAGCTCAGATGAGACTCTTAGCCACTATATTTTGTTAATAAAAGGTTAGGAGGTTCTTGACGGAGAATGACCTGAAGGTGGACATTTTTATGCATTTCCAAAAAAAAAATGGAATACTTTTACGGCGGAATCAAAGACTTGATTAAGATATGTACTAAATACATTGTAATAGATAGAGGTTATTTGCGATATCACTTAAAATTTACGAGATTATACGAGCAATTGAATACTACTACGTACAAGTGCCAAAAAATCATGAAAACAGTGAAGAAGGAACGACGGGTAGAATGCAAAGATCATTTTTGGACTTGTGTGGCAATAACACAAAACCATTTATCCAGAGAATTGAATGCCATAAAGGAGAAGCGCCGATGTTCCACATCAGGGCTGCTGCCCGACTTGCCAGATTTGAAGAGACTCCCCGCTCCTCGTATAGCCAATATCGGAATGTTGCATACAAATATTGTTTAAAATATTGAATATTAAGTTATCTGAATTGAATTAAAGAATGTTAAATAAAGTTAAATTCTGATTTTTATTTGATGTAAGTATTCATCAATCTAATATCACTTCTAGTACATTCATTGCTTCCGCTATTTCTCCTTCAAGCTATTCATCTTTCCTTACGTCAAATAAAACCGTCTCACACGTTTTCTTAATGAGTACTGTTTGTATGTGCGCTAGCAGCTTTTTTTCACATCCAATATATTTAAGTATCAATAAGGAAAAGAGTGTGAAATATAGATCCAAACGTGGGTTCTTTTTTATTGAATTAAAAAAAATTTGTATCGCAAAAACAAGAATTTTTAAAAATATGTTGTGTATTTGTTAATAAAAAATGTTAGTTTGTTGCCATGGCGCAATTTTTTAAAGATGAAATGTTATACATTCAATATATATTCCATAGCATAAAATGCTTACACATTCCCTTATTCTTTCGCCCTTGGAATTGTGACGATTCACTGATCCAAATAATTAAATTGATTTTATACAAAGTCCTCAGGTTGAAAAAGTTTTTTTTATCTCGTCTGTCAGTCATTTTTCTATGGTTTTAATTTCCATTTTCGTTTTGAAAACTGGGGATTTCTGATTCTAGAAAAAAGGACTTGAAAATCTGAATTTTAACGATAAAGCGCTTTATTGTTATTTTTGCCATTGTTGAGTTAATCTGTAATTAAATGTGGAAATCCAACGCCTTATTGTTCAACCCAAAAATCGGTATTATTATCTTTATTTTGAAAAAAAAAATGTGATTGAAATGACTTTAATGAATCCATTTAATAAATGTCATACCAACTCATTCTTTTATGGTCACTGATTCTTTTATTGTGCAAACAATAACCTTTGACTTCCCGCTAAACCAATTAAAAGTTTTCTTTATAAATCGACTTTTGCTTCGTCTGTTGTTTTCGATGCAATCGTTATTTCACAATTGCAATAGAACCGATTCAGAGAAACAATTTCCAAGTTTGTGAAAACAAGACGTAATTATATTAAACTAGTCAATAAATGCAGCTAGGATGTGTGTCCTAACATAAAATACCTCAACTAGGTCAAACAACAACCAACTGTTTGGCATTAAATGTCAAAACAATTTTCTTTTCAAATTTAGAAGACATTTAACTATTATTGATAAATTAATTTTCTTAATGGCAATCAATTATACGAACTATTTTATTATAATCTTGGAAATTATATTAGGTCAATTCGAAATATAATAGTTTAACTATAAACTCTTAAATATACCTTTTACCTTTAATTTTAAAAATTATAGACCACGCATGAAAAATTACGTCATATATTTGATTATGATTTAAACGTTATGCTCATCCCCAATGACAGTATTCTCGGCTTCCTCTATCTGTCTGATTCCCATTTTTCTTTAGACGACTTCTGATGTGAATGTGCCAATTATGCATTTTGTTTTCTTTAGCAAGCGAGATTGCACAAATATTTGTGATTTTTAATCGATTCTTTGTCACAAATAATTTAACATCAACCTCTGCTGCCCATCGCATTCTCTTCACGATATCCTTTTCCATACCTTCTTTTATGCTTAACAAGGTTATTAAATTCTGTCCACCTCCTTTGGCATTGAACTGCTATAGACCCGCTAGACAGCTCTTGAGGGTAATATAGGCCAGATACTCTATAAGGTAAGGGTTTAGGGCTAGCTGTGGATAGACAATGAATAAAGTTAAGGAAAACTTAGTAATTTATCAAATATTAGTGCTTGTTGTTTATGTCTCTTACATTAAAATAATTAACCATTTAAAATACCATGGATTTCTTTGAAAATATGTGATTTTAAATATTCAATTACTAGCCGACCCGGCAAATGCTGTACCGTATGAGAACTAACATATTAAAGAAGACGAATAATGTTTGTAGCAAAGTCGCTGAACATTAACTAAGTTGTGGTGATTGTTTGTTGGTGTAATAATCTGATTTATAAACTATGGCTCGAGAGAGGGAAGATGACGTCACACTTTAAAAAAGACTTTTATGCATTTTTGTAGCTTAAAATTGATATTATGACACTCAAATTTGTTTTGTCAAAGTCGTTTTTATAGCAAAAGTGCTTTAAATAATTCTTTAAAGCCCACGTGCCTTTTCTTTATTATTAATGTGTGACCTTCGTGAACGAAATCAATCAAATTTATATGTACGTCACCATTGTTATGTAGGGTTTAACTGCATTTGTATGTGTGTGTTTTTGACTGATTTACCGAATGGTTTAATTAGAACAAACTCATTAAAATCAACTGTTTTTCGTTCTTTTAAATTCAAAACAATCTATTAACGGATAATATTTCCTGTGTGAAAGAAAGAGAAGCAAGATATTACTTTCTACATTTTCTCTTAGAATTAGAAAATGGAAATGAAAACAATGTGAGCGAGACAAAAAATTTAAATTTAATTTTCATGTTAACTTATTTGAAAATGCATACAATTTTATATAAAACACGAACGATAAACATTATTAAACACTCTGGCCGTTTTTAAGGCACTCGCTACGCTCGTGGCTTAAAACAACCCTTGTGTTTAATAATGACTTATCTTATGGACCTTTTTGTATAAATAATTATTAAAGTTAATAAGAACGTGCAAAAAGTATTATTGTGTGTTATAGTTTTATTATTATTTATTATTCATTATTATTTTATAAAATTAAAAGAAAGTTCTAAATGTTTCGAAGTTTATGACCATTCCTTGTTTTCTTTTTATTGTCCGTCTTGTTAAAATTTGTCCCGTTTATTTTGGCAATAAGATAATAACTCGTTGGTTAATTAAAATCATTTTTTAATTTATGTTTAGCAATATTATTAAATATTATTTTTGGTTATAGCATTAAAATTATATTTTATTGTAATCACTAAAACTATGAGTTGTTACTCTCACATAGAATAATTTAAAATGGACTGACATTTAACATAATCACCAGTTTCTACAATTTTTAAGATTTTTTTAACTGTTTTGAAAATTTACTGGCCATAAAATACTGTACATTTTAAAGATGTATCTTTATACTTACGAAAATTGTAATGACTGATGGTGAACAGTGTATTTGAGTAAACTTTGTCATTTTTTGTTTTGAGGTATCAGTTCCTAAAAGTGTATGTTAAATAACGTTATTTTATATTTATAATGTAAACAATATTATAGTTAAAAAATTATAAAAACTAAAAATATTGGGTTAAGAAATAATTTTTGTTATAAATCTATTCGTTCCATTTCCTTACTGCTATTCGTTGCTCTTCTGTGAAATTTTCACTTTTACAGATGCGACATTGTTATTTTCGAATGTCGACATGTTAGTGCTATTATTGTCAAATAATAGTGTACTTTCAATTTAGCAAGGGATTTTATTACGATATTCGATGGTTAAACTTTTATGGCGCCATTTAACAAGATAACTGTGGAAGATTAGTTGCTCCATTGACAGATAAAATCAGAATTGAGTCAGTTGCCAGTTTATAGTGAGGGTGGAGCAATAAATTCGCCGAGCATAAGTAATTTGTCAATCAGTTTCGAAGCAGAGAGAAAATCTGCGAGTTGATTTCTTTGATCGAAGGGTTTTTCTTCTTTTGCGAAAATGAGTTCCTCGGGGGGAATTCTTCAAATTTGTCAACTGTCGTCCCCAATCGAATCGCTTAGCAGAAAATCGACGGATATCGCCTCAATCTATCTTTGCCAATTTAAAATGTTCAATTTTAAATGAAAACTCTGAAAAGAAAGAGAAAATTCTTCTTTCCAATAAGAAGATGGATTAAAATTCCCACGAGCAAGTCATTATTGAAAATGATTTTTATTATTAATATTATTTTATGCAGTTCTAGTGTTGGAAACTGAATATTAAAATGTTATGTTATTATCTGAATTAACATTTCGAAGCAATAATAGAGTATGAGTTTGTTGTTTATAATGTGGATCATGTTTGGTTATTTATTTATTACAACTAATGTTGAAATGTAATAAAAATGAGCAGAAAAAAATTAACCAGATTTAAACAAATGTCTGCGGTAAACCGTTTTCTAAAACGGTATGGACAAAATAGCATACCATTAAAGTTGATGTAATTATTAACATAATTTGGCAAATACACCACACTGTAACAACGCAAGTTCAACAGCGTGAATCCAATCCTATCAATTTACAAACCTTCTCCGAGTCTAGATCTAAAAAAGAATCGTAATAGTATAGGCGTGAACCATTCACTTCATTATAATTAGACGTATTTAAAAAAATTCGACTTCATTATCGCAACGGCTCCAGAACTGACGATGGTTTGAGTGCTTATAATTTCTGAGCATTTTGGATATCTATAGACAAAAAAGGCGGCTTAAGTGAATTAATACCACTAATAGACAACACCACAGGTATGTCGATTTAAAAAAAGGAAAATTTAAAAATATATAAATAGGATTTTATTTCAAAAAAATCTTATAATAGGGCAACAATGAATCCTAAAGGAACAAAACAACTACCAGAAGAATATGAAACTTGGCGAAACTCTTGCAATATGTTCAATTGAACTGAATGTAAATTAAAATTCGTTACGCTGGGATAACTACTAAGGTTCTGACACTACTTGAATCACATGATATCCTAGTCAGATGCAAACTGGAAATAGCCAGAATCTTAAATACCCCATATACTATTTTGTTCATTATTCCCCTATATCAATCACATTGCCGAAAAATATTTCTAATGAGTTTTAAAATAATGGCTAAAAAAATTAAATAAGATCAGAGTTTACAATATACATAGTTCTTATCTTCAGTTTAAGTTGAAGTGGTTTCTATTAGTATTTTTACTGTAAAACACCTTCAAGAAGATTAGTTTCTTTTCTTAATTTTGCAAGCATTCTCATTAATGTGACGCCCTTTTCGAGATGTAATTTTAGTCAAGATACCTTTTCTAGAATCATATGTGACTGAGATATAATAATAATATTTATTATATAATGAAATTATGGTATATAAGAAATATATTTTCTAGACTGATTAAGTATTATTAAACTCCATTTGTTAATTAATGCTCTTCGATCGTGTTTCAAACGATTTGTTATGCATTTTCAGAAAAATATGAAATGGTCTACGAAAAAGGTAATTTTAATATAAAATTCAAATTTATCTTTAAAAAATGTTTCATTAATAAAATAAAAGAAATTGGCACATTTAAGAGAATCTGAATTTTTTCTCAAATTTTATTCAAAACGCCAAACCATATTATAATTTTTATCTCGCGTTTGTGGTGCGTCGTTTTCTATATTTTCGGATTTAAATGGGTGCAATTTTGATTCACTTTAATATTAAATTATTTTATGTATATAAAACTACCTCTTATGCGACATCCCAGCAAATAGAATTGCGCAAATAGAGTGTGTTGATAAATAGGCAACAAAGCAAAGCAAAGCATGGCAAAGGGGAGGAAATTACGCAAATCGTTTGTCAGGCTTGTCACTTTGGTGTCACAATTCGTCGACTCAATCTTCTCTCGGGAATTGACTGCCAGACCGAGGAATCGGAATAAAAAGCGTTTGGCCTGAAATTTCACCCCTTATTAACTCGTAACAGAATGGAGAAGTCTAGTGGAAGATAAAGTCAAGCAGACGATTAATGTTTATTAGGGGATTTGTTACACGAATCAGCACTGCTCTGCTTCCTCCCTTATGGCGCATTATAAATGATTCAAGGTTATGTTTCATATTTGCGTTTTTGAGTGGATGTTTGTTTCAGATTTCATCGTGAAGATTTTCCATGCTAATGTTTAATATTTATAGTAACAACATTTTTCCAGTTTCAAATATTTTTTTGATTAACAAATGATGCGAACTTGCAATGAACCTTCAAGGGAGACAGTCGCAAGGTTCTAGGCTTCCTGAATTTTTAAGTATTTATTGCACACAGTGTTTATTTTGGGTGCATTGTGGTCGATTATTGTATGCAAGTTAATTCAAATATTATAATAGTGATAATCGTGTAATTTTAAGTGACTAATGGCCGAAACATTAAATTTCATATAAATACGTATATTTCAAATATCCACTTGATTATCGATAAGTTGTATTGTAGCTAACGCGTTAAAAATTAAAATTTTTATGATATTTAACTATTGTTTTTTTTAATGTAAAGTTCCAAAGAAAAATTTAATCATTTTTAAATGTTTTTTGATTGGTTTACAGCTTAAAAAATTCTTAACTTTAAAAATTACTAGTGTTAAAAACTTTCTTCAATCTGGCTAATTTACGATTACCAATGAATATGTGTAATACAATTCTAGTTCTAATTTCTGTCCACTTATCCATCCAACTAGTTTTGAAAGGACCATGTCCAACTATTAAATCGAAAGTGGATATTTACAGCTACCCCTATTTAAGTGCGGAATTGGAAGTGCCCTTTGAAATATTCATCCCCAATTATTTAATATTTCCTTATGCTTCACATGAAAAAGTGACAGTAACCTCTAGTTTTGATCTTGATATTAATATACCTTTGGAATAATGACTGCAAAACAGGGCCTGGAATAAGATTTAATAATCGCACTCAAAGTCCAGAAGTGTTGCTCTTATCGCATATAAAATCCAAAAACAAAAAACCTACAAAAAAAGACATAATTTGTCGTATTAAAATAAACTTTCANTGATCTTGATATTAATATACCTTTGGAATAATGACTGCAAAACAGGGCCTGGAATAAGATTTAATAATCGCAC
>JXOV01002551.1:0-78017 GCA_001014945.1 Clogmia albipunctata
AATACGAAAATCCTGGTGTTATAATATATAAATACAACTTAATCGATTAGACATACACTAGTGTTTTTAAAGTCATGAGCGTAGCGAGTAGTTTTAAATAGCTCGGGTCTTATATAATGTTTATAGACCGTTTATTTGTATATGTTATGCATTTTTTAATAAATTTTTGTAATTACTTTAAAAATCTAAAAAAAGTCATCTTTCTATGAAAATTCAGAAACACTTTTGGAGTGATAGAGATAGAATTATATCCTACATAGTCGCAAGTAGTCTTATCTAATATAGAGGTTCGATATCGTTGTTTCATTTACTGGTCATCTTTTTAGATTTGCACTGTATAGTAAGCACAGAGAATAAGGCTATCGGTCAATGGCCTTGTGAAAATAAAACGATTTGACTTTTATTCAAACAGAGAGCGGCGGCGATTGAACATTTTGCTCTGATTCTGCAATTGTCATTCCCCGTTTCTCTGTATGCTCTTTACTATGGATAGTGAGGGAAAATCATCATTTATTGATGGCTGTTACTAACACGTGAAATAAGTAAGCTATTTATTAATTCAGGAGAGCACAGACTAAACATGCAACCTCACCATATGTACATTTATAGTAGAACCGAAAACAAAACTGAACCGAGAAAAGGGCGAAAAGCAGAAGGAGAAGAAGGACCAGTAAAGGAATGCCGAAATTGAATTGGGTTAATGGATCGCAAAATGGGCCATTCTTTCACTATACTACGACTTTTACTAGTGTTGATAAATAAAAGAACAGACAAAATGTGTGTTTATATAATAGCAATAATAGAATGGGGATTCCCATCCGAGACACACTATCCCGAAAAAAATAAATAAAATGTGGAACTCGATATGCATATTTTCAGCAAAGTGTTCCATAGACAACATTGTTTACTTTAGTTTATTCTCATATTTCGTCGCACACATGTGTGAATGGCAAAACTGTGTATTTCAAATATTTTTCAAGCGGATATAATCTGGATGAACTCAATTTAAAAGTCAACAGTGTTGAAATCATCGTTTTAAAGAAGGTCGATGTGTTTATTGAAGTTATTTCTCTGTGTTATATTTAAAATTTTATGCATTTTTAAGCAAATTACAATTGATATACAGTCGACTTTCGATAATTGATTATTATTATTTACCAAAACCACGCGGTAAATGGAAATTATCGGCGGCTAACACTCGACAATCCGAAGTTGCAAATTTGTTTTTGCATCATTTCACGAATCTGTTCTCTTAGAAGAAGTTACTGAGCAGTCTTAGCAGCAGTTATGGAACCATTCTATAATTCGAAGTATGTTAAGGATCTTTTGGAGGTTCGAATTATCGAAAGTTGACTATATAATGATCAAGATAGATAAAATATTGCTTATCGGTTGTGTGAACTGCACTTTATTATTTGAGAATTTTTTTAACACAATCTTGAAATCTTTAAACGTTCATATTTTCCCTAATTACACCACTGCTGAATTGTGGTATTTTTCCCCATTTTTGCAATCAGTTACTGTATAGACATACGTACTTTGTAATTTGCATACCATTTGGTCGAAAGATCTGAGCAACAAAAATAATCAAATTTTGTTCATTTATAATGAATTGGAATAAACTAGTGGAAAAGAATTTTAATCGGAAAACGTTATCTTTTCATTCGCCATTTTCTCGATCACGTCGATCGGAAATTTTAATGGTCTCTGATAAGGGTTTATTCAATAGAGTCAAAAGTTCTATGTGTGTATTATATTTGTGTAAATTAAACGCGCGTGGACAGTTTGATGTTAATTTATTTGCGGCTAGGAAAATATTGAAGATTATAATTATTTTATAAACGCCATTTCAGTCGATGAAGAAATCAAATTTAATTTGCACATTCCCATCAAAAGTCCACTGAAGAAAACCGCGAGTCAAATGCAGATATAAGAAGCCGAGAAAACTGTCATTGGAGATTGTTCCCGACAATAGACTTAAATACAAATTTGCCTAGTGATTTTTTTTTGAAAATTTATTTTAATTTTATAAAAGAATAAAATATTTAATAGTTATTTCTACAACTAGGCCATTTAAAGAAGGCCGTGTGTTTAATAATGCTTATCGACCGTGGTTTATTCGAAATTGTATGCATTTTTAAATATAATATCATAAAAATTGAAGAAAATCGAATTTTAAATTTAATTTTTAGTTTGATCCAACAAAATCAAAGATTTCTTAAAGCACTTGTGTTTTAAAACTTTGACGGAAAATTTTTTAGTGTTTACATTACGAATATCTTAAATTACAGAATTAAATAAGGATAATCAATTATATAATCAGTTCCAAAAGAATTAAAAGCCTTTTTTTCATGTTTTTGATTCATTGTGTTATTCGAAGGAAGAATTGTTTTTGACCAAACTATCAAAAAGTTAAAAATGGTAATATATTGATTTGTGCCATTTACAGATGCTAACGACTGCCCTCAATAAAAGAATCCAGAAGCAGAACTAAGAAAATAGAGAAAATATGGAAAACAAATACGGGGTTCTTTTTATTGTTGAAAAAATAGGAAGAATACCCTTTTGTTTATTATTTTATTGATACAAGCAAATAATAAAAGAGAGCAAAATTTGTGGGTGTGGTGGAATGAGGCAGGGGGAATGGGAATGAAGGACTGAAAGAAAAATACTGTGGCGCATATCAATTGGGCTGGGGATGAACAGTCGGACTAAAGCAAGGACAAACTGAATGATTCTTGGAATACAATACGGCTGAAGCTAGATTTGGGGCGACAAAGGGAGACAATTTAATGTATAACTGGCGCCACTTGGCTCCTTAAACCAGCCAACCCAGCCCGATTCTATGCATGCCGATGTCTGTCTGTTGACTTGTTTTTCCCATTCGGTTTATTTGCCACAGCAGTAGCGGAGTGAAGATGTGGGGAGAGGCCAAAAATGGAATTTATTCTAATGAAAATTGTCGCCTTCTCTAGTAGTGGGTCAATAAAATTTTCATGCTGTTCCGAGAAGTGTAAATACATTTTGTTCGAGTAAAAGTAGAGAGTAATTTGGCGAAATTACGCAAAGTGAATAACCACTTTAAAGAGAGTGCCATAGAACGGTTGCTAAGATACACTGACGAAGGATGGAAGTAGATCAGAAATAGATGTCTTATTTATTAATTCACAAGTTATGAATTATTATTAGTATACGAGTATTAGGAAACGTTGCACAGTTGGATATGATTCAATGAGCAATAAAATATTATACGAGTATGTTGTATTTACAATGTACAGTTTTTTAGTATTGTATATTTCAAAACCAATAATTATATGTCTTAATTAATTTTTTAATTGAAGGTTGTCAATTCCAGCTAAAAAATACATTACTCAGATAATATTATAATCATTTTAAAAGTTATTAAATGTCATGTTTTGGAATTTATCCTTTAGATTAAATGATTCTGAAAATCTGTATAAAGTAAAATTTAAATGATCAAGAACTATTTTCTTTTCTTAGTTCCTTTTTCTAATTAAAGTACAAATTTTTCATTTACCTTACTAACTGTCTATCCACAACTTACCCTAAACCCTTTACGTATACTGCGTTTGACCTATACTGCCCTCGTAAGCGGTTGTCGAATCTTTTGCACATACAGTTGATTGTCGATAATTCAAACCTTAGATAATTCGAACCTCTCACAAATTCGAAGTTGTCACGAGTTCATTACATTCTCTTGATAGTTCGAACAAAATTAATACAATTTTATGCTCTCGGTAATTCGAACGAAAAAACACTGCTATTTAACAAAACTGCTATGTAATTTGATCTATATGAGTGATGAATGGATGGAACTCATTAAGGGTTTTTTGTTCAATTATAAAATACAATTAAATTAATACACCCTTTATATGAAACGGTTTAACAAATTTCAATCCTAACAGTATTATGATGATAACTAATAAGATTATCTTTTCTTTCTTTTCAGGTGAGTTGAATTTCATGGACAATGTGCTAGGACTTATTGGACGATGCTAATAAGGAAGTATTATATTATGAGAAGACATTTGACATCTCAATCTCTTCAATACGAGCCAGTAATTTTATTGCAAATATATTTTTTATATGAAACTCTAAAGAGGGATGCGCCATTAAAGTAAATTGGCTTGATTTTGCTGTTCCAGTTCCGGTTTTATGAAAGGGCTATTAGTTTCTTGGCTGCCTTGCATACAGAAGACTGTAAGAGACGTAATTTCGAACTTAATACGAGTATGTAATTCATAAAAATCATGCGACGTCCTTTTCATATATTGTAAAATACTCGAAAAATGAGGGGGATCGTTGTCGAGATGCTGCTGCCATTATTCAGAAAGTATTGTTGAACCATGAATAATATCCTGTGCTGGCAAATTTGAACGAATTAATCAAGTCTTATAAATGCATGTAAAATGGAGCACACATGAGATTAATGGAATATAGTGAGTGTGTGTGTGGTCTTGTGTGGGCTGCTTCTACTGATGCTGCCACTATTCTGCTGTTCTTGATGTTTCACAGGAAATTAATTCGAAACTTGAATGGTAATGTTTGTGCATTTGCTCAAGTTCTGGAAATTGGTGCATTATGGTTCCAAGTTATAGAATTAGGAATTTAATTTAAAGATTTATTGTTTTGAATGTACTGTCTTTTGTATTTTGATAATGAAAGGGTTGAGTGGCAGTGCGAAAGTAATTTTCATTATAAGTTTGAAATGTAGAGTATTATCAAAAACTTGTTTCAATTTAATACGAACATAAGGGTAATTCTTATCAAAATTTACATTCTTTAGGCTGCTTAGGATTCTGAACCAGCCGATCAATGCCAAAACAATGTATGGGTGATGTGTAGGGAATTTATTGATCTCTAAAATAGTATCCTTTTGGCTAAATATGTCGAACGGATTGTTAGCTACAGCGCGCAATATCCTAAAAACTTGCTATGTCAGAAAATATTATCCGAGATTGTGACTTTATTAGCTGTTCTATTATGTCAATAATATATATAGCCCGCCCCATAGACGAAGTGGTAATGCTCTCGTCTGCCTCCTCGGAGGCCGTGGGTTCGATCCCTGGGCGGGTAGGATTGACTGGATCCTTTTCCAACTGGTCTAGGTGCCATTAATTGACTAGTAATACACTGAAAATAAATAGTCATGGAAAGTCTAACACCCGTTGATTGAGGTTGAGACTACCCCTAGTTCCATACCGGAATGTTGTGGGAAATATTTATTTTATTTATTTTTTTATTATGTCAATATTAGTATCCAGAGATGGACAAAGATGACAGTTTTTTATAGTCTTTAATACTTTATCTGAATTCAATTTTTTTATACTATTCTCTCATTTTCCGAAATCAGGGTTTTTAGACTTTTAAAGAGAAGTACTAGCGGCCTGCTATGACATAGCGACCTATTTTTTCAGAATTCTTGTAATATTTTGGAATGTCTGATTCGTCTTCGTCTCCATCATCAAATTATTTGAAAAATACCCCATAGTGGAGATAAAGGGGTGTGTTCATGGCGTTTACTAATGAAACAAGTGCGTTTTTTGTTTTATTTTCTAAGTTTTTGTAATTAGTTTTTATATACAGTTGTGATTTGTTCAGAGTAATATTGACTGTAAAATTGAAGCTTTTGCAACATCTGGTTTCAGAGATATCTAGGAATCGTTGGTGCGTTTATAGAGCTAACTCGAACTAATTTTTTTTAAAACATGGTTTTGCTTCAATTTTAAACAAAAAATTGAATGATGATTATTAACAACAAAATATATTGAATATATATTTAATCTCGACATTTTTAAGTTTCTTTTCCACTGTGCACCAGTTATAGTGATTGTTTGATTTTCTTGTGAGTGGCTGACGCGTGATAAATGACTAGGACAATGGCTTTGAAAGTAATGGAAATGTTTAGGGAAACAACATTTTGAAGATTTGCAATTTATTAACGAGTGTATTTGCGATAGTTGGGAATCGAATTGGAGTTTCCGTAAACTGAGGGATTTGACTGTTTAAACTCACTGTTCCTTGCCGAAACTGGATAAAAGCAAATAGTATGGCTTGGGATTTATATGCTTAAATTTACGGTAGATAAATTTAGCAAATTATTTGTCTTTCATTAAATAAAGTACCAGCAGCAGAAGTATCAGAAGGAACACGACCACCACCTCTTTTCCATGCCATTAAGCCATGATCTGCATTGCGGAATTAATTAATCACGATTGTGTAGATGTGTGTTTTGCACCCTCTGCTGGTTGAGCTTTGCGAATAAGTACAGATTTATTTTAGTCTCGATTAATTGTCGGGTCAAACTTTTCGTAAATAATTAATTGAATTGGATGCCAAATGTCAGTGCTATAGATTGGGTGTAGTAGAGAGGGAGTGATTGAGGGAAAATGGTGATAATGAGGTGGACACCACCAGAAGGCGAATAGAATTGGCAAGGGAGTTTAATGCAATATGAAATTGTGCGAAACGGGAGACGAGAGATCGAAAATGGTCTGGTGTGTATAATTTCAATTATAAATTACTCATAATTCAATCATAATTCGACTGATGCCGCCGGAAGGCATCCGAATAAGAGTGGTTGTGATGGCGAGGAAAGCGGTTTGCTTGGTTAAGGCGAAGAGAGATTTCCGATTCCCGTTTTTGCCGGGACAAATCCTAAGGATTTATGGATCAGTCTAAATAGACAACTTTTATATTTATCTTTTACATTTAAATTGAAATGATTAAGCGGATTTTGTATTTCCGCAATTTAATTGCAAGAGCTCTCATCCTCATTAGACTTTGTGGGGGGAAAATAAAAATAGGAAAACAGAGAGAGATGGAGAGCGAGAGATTCATTGATTGAATTGTCCGCAGAGCGCTAAATTTATTGGTTTGGAATTAATTACAAAGTGGATTTCAAAGTAGTGTATTTTGCGCATGCATTGCGGCTGCCATGAATAGCACGAATTCAGTACTGGATTGGATTTTCTGTGGTTTTCATCCTCCGCTACAGTAGCAAAGCCAAAAGGAAATGGCAACAGATATGTGTCGAGGTTTGTGAGAATGTAATTGAAAATAAAAATCAATTAAATTGTCATTTCATGTTGCTCTATTCTCTCTACCCTGTTTCGTATCTGTGATTAATGGATGTTTGCGAAAACCCAGCTTTTAAACAAAGATTTCCCTTCTCCTACTCTCTTCTATCGCAAATTGTGACATTGTTTTAAACAACTTTGTACAAATAACAAAATGTTTGCAGTTGTCTTTTAAGTGGTTTTCTTTAATGGTAATTTATATTAATAGAGAAGTGCTAAAAGCTGTTTCAATTTTAGTAAGTTGAGTCCAAACAAGCGTATCTAGAAACGTGACTTTTCTTCAAAGAATAACATCATAAAACATTATTTTTTAATGCGTTTTAGTTACATAAAATTTAGTTACACTAAAATTTGTTCTGTCAAAGACGTTTTATAGCTTCAACGACTTCTACGACTTGACAACCGTTACCGGTCTAAGTCGGACCAATTGGTTTTACGTAATCAAAGTTAATAAATGCCATATCTATTCTTTTGTCAGTCTTTCACAATTGACAATTGAATATCATGTTTTTACGAATCATTATTTGCTATGATGTGATTAGTACCATGAAGTGATGATTCTAAATAGAGGCTATTTATTGTCTGGTTTAACACGACACACATACTACGAAGAAGACCATCCCTTTCACGATTTTCATCTGTATCCATTCATTGAACAGCAGCAAATTACTAGTATTATAGTAGTATTTTGAAAACCTGTCTGGTCGAACGAACAGCGATGATGATGCTGTTGAGGCCGTTTATTATTTTTTTTCCAAAATTTATTTTTAACAAATATTAATCACAAAATGTTGTTGGTGAAAAGGAGTAATGAAAGTCGATAGAAAAAAATCTGATCAGGGCTCAAACCGGGTCCCTCTTATGTTGAATTCTGTGCAACGCTTTAACCACTGCGCCACGCCGACTACTTAAACTGTGTGCAAATGAGGGACAAAAAAGAACTCCTTCTTTATCACTCCGAAAGTATGTGACGGGTAATACAATTTTAAATTTGAATTTAAAGAAATGATTTTTAGAAGACTTGTGCGAATTCATTTAACGATGCATAAAATTCTATAGAAATCACGACCGATACGTGGGCTTTCTTTGAAACTCTTGCTACGCTCGGGACTTTATAAACTGTAGTGTATACATTATCTTATGAACTTAGTTTTATAAATAACAGTAAAAAGGCCAGTACTGTATTTTTTAAAATTTTCAAATGCTTAATTCACCCGAAGTTGATTTCTAGCTTTTCTGGTAATTTAACATGGCTTTATCACATCATTTAGACGTCATTAACGTTGTTTATTTCTATTTTTATTTAGCTATAAATAGAAACAATAGCCTATTTGAATCAGTATAAACAGTTTACTTACTTTTACAAACACAGAAACCCTTTTGCTGAAAGTTCTTAGGTTGTTTTTATATGTAATCTCATTTGTATTTTTCATCCCCATAATTCATATTTTTAGAAAATTGTTGCCAAGGAAATTGTATGTTAATACTTCTCTAGTTACTATAACTACGGATTCATATCTTGCAAATTTTAAACTTATAATCCTTTACATTTCATCATACTAGTCTAAATTTTATTTCGAAATATTTTGTGAAAATATTTACAAATGTCATGATCATGGAAATTTTGGGATTAATTTAATATTTCACTTGAGTTTCGACATTGAGATGAAGTACTGGGATTAACGGCAGTGAATTAAGTTCTATTTTAATATGGCTTGAAAATGCCCATCAGCAAAACATTTTGCAAATTATACGTTGAGGTTTATATAAGGAAATGTAGTGCAAAATACGACTGAATCATAAGCATTTGGCTGGAAGGAGATCCATTTTTGATGAGGTTTCCGCTACTGCTGTTGATGTTGAGCGCTAATGCCAAGGCACTCGATTCCGTGCAGAATTCTATCATGTGCTGCCTCGTCATCAATTCCTCGCCAGAGTAGAAAACACCAAATAAAAGGAATAGTCAGTCAGAATATTGTCAATATTTATCACCGTCGAAATAGATGTTTATCTGTTTCTATTAGTGCTTTCCGTAAATTTGTATTTTGTCGCTTTGCCATTTCTGGGTCGATATATCTACATTACTTTTTTTTTGGGGTATTTCTCTGTCACTGTCACCATCCCAGCCAACTCGCAGAATTTATTCGGGATGATGGCGTATTTGGAGTGTAATAATGAAATTGATATGCCAGCCAATCCAGGAATATCTCCCAAGGGGGTTTCAATTGGAAAATGTAATAATAGTTGACAAAATGAATAGCGATGCCAATTTATTATTTGCCAGATGCAAACCAATCAAATTTGCATCCCTTCCTCGATAAATTTCCAATTTTTATCAATGTCGGAGTTGTGAAATATGTGTGTAATTTAAATTTTTCATTAATTAAAATAATTATTTAAAGAACGTATGGGATGAAATAAGCCATAATTAAACACGAGTAAAATTATAAAAAACGAAATGAGTTTTCTAATAGATACGAGTGTTTAATTATGTGTTTTTCCAACCAGTTTTTTACAACAATTTTTACAATTCGCACATTTATTAGTAGTTTTTATAGAAATTTCGGTTTCAATTTTTGGATATATGATGGAATATATGCACTGGGTCACTGATATACACGTGATAACACCAACCTTTAAACTGTAATAAGACACCTTGGGCAAAATTCAATTTGATTAATATAAAATCATGTCATACTTTATTGTAGTGTCAAGAAAACTGTCAAAATATATTTTCCGTTCGGGAAACTAAGATCTAAAATTAATTTTTTTTGTTAAGTATTAGTACAAAATACTAATTTTGTGAATTTATACGGTTTATGATTGTCTGCATAATTAAACAGGATTGAATTATGGATTACTTTTTAGAGGAAGCATTGGCTACTGAAATGTAAACTTTTTTCAATGGAAATGTATAAATGTTTTTTTTTATATTTTTGTTTCATTCACCATAAATTTTAATTTTTACACATAAATAAAGTTTTCTAGCAAATTTCAAAAATAAAAAAGAAACTACATTAAATTATCAATAAAGTCAATCAATGTATAGTAAAACGACCAAATTAATTAGTGAAACCTGTTATAAACAGTAAACCATTTTATGTTTTTTTTTTAAATTTGTGTATTTTTTGTGTAAAACTGTATAACCAGTTTGATGACAAGGCCGAATTTTTTTGTAGCACACCTAAAAGGAAAAAGGATAAAACTTACATAATTGTACACTCTCTTATTGTTCCACATAAAAACCATAAAAAATATTTCCCTTTTCATGAAAGTCAGTGACCTTTTCTTGTTTCCATGTCCATAATTTTAATTTTTCAGCAAGGTTGAATTTTTTTTCTATAGACATAATCCTCGTAAATATTTTATGTAGGGTGTTAAACCTATATAAATATTTAAGATATTTCTTCTAAAGGATTGAATAAAAAATATTCTTGGAATGAATATAAATCTATTGAATGAATTTCGTGTAAAAAATTGTATTTACTTTTCCCTTATAATTTTGGGTTTTTTTTTCTATTTTTCTTTAACTTTTTGTCGAAAAAAAGTGTCAAAATCTTGATTGATCTTATCTTGAGGTGTTTTGCGAAATAAATTGAGGAACGCCTACTACAAAATACCTGGGCAAGGCAAAAACTAAACCTTAATAATTTATTCCATAAATTATAAAATTATTTTTATTGCATAATTTTTCAAATGAAATTTAAATACGCAATGACTTTGACTGATTTATTGTTTGAGATATAATAAATCGTTGTCATTTAATATAAAATAACAGAATGTTCCGAGACAGGAAGCTAAACGTTTTAAAAGATAATTTCTCTTAATTTGTCTTATGTATTTGAATGATGTCGTTGTAATGACTTGATAAATGAAATTAGATTTATAAAACTCATCAGTATGTGGTTTACATATTTTATTTATTTAATAAAAACATCAATTTCTATTAAAATATATTGAATATTCAGAAATTTAATAAAAATTCAGGCGCTTCTTATTTTGCAAATATTTACTTACTAAAACCTTTAAAATTATCGTGTGTCTTTCAATCCATTATCACATTAATGCGAATAAAATCCCAACGGAATATGTAGCTCAAAAAATAATTTGTGTTATTGATAAAAGCTTCATCTCAAAGCCATGTTCACATGGCTGTTCTTTCCGCAAAATTGTTGATGTTAAGACGACTACGAGACCCTGGTTCGTTGTCGTTTTGTGTCTCCGTGTTACTTGTCAAGTTAAATAAATCTGGAGGAAAAATTGGATTTTCCTGTTTTGGTTTGGTTGCGGACACATATACATACACACAGGAGCATCATCATCATCAGTGTGCAAATTATTTTGGCAATAACAAGGGGGTGAGAGGGGGAGGGGTAGGAAGAGACTCGCGAATGATAAAGGCGCTCCTTGGCAACGTTGTTTCAATTTATTCCTCATTCTCGACCCCTATCTTAAATTCACCTTTGTTGTCGGTTCGCGAAGTATAAAGAGTGGTGGAGAGGAAGAGAGAGAGAGAGAGAGAGAGAGAAAGAGGGCAGATGATGAAGGTGTTTTCGACGAGTATTTTTTTTTTGCTTTGGCATCAACACTTTGTTGTTGGTATGGTCTTTAAATGCAAAAAAGAGATCTCGTTCCTTCATAGAGAGAGGTAAACGGTTAAGCGTGATGATAAATAATACATTTGGAGGGTGGAAAATTGTGTAAAAAATCTGTCTTTGTTAAACGATTAATGTTTGTATTATAAAAGGTATGTGTATTATTTTCCATTTGATTTCAACATGATTTTTCAAATAGAAGGGCGGCGGAGGGGTTTGTTGGTTTTCATTTAGCAAAGGTGTTTATTTGTGGAGGACGTAAACAACAAAAAGGTTTGGAAAATAATTTGATGGGTTTATTGAAGTACTATACATTGGTTGAGGGAGAGACTATAATCCAGCCAATAGTTGGTTTTCTATAGAAAATTGCTAAAGCAACAGCTTTTTCTTGGTGGTTTGAAAAGGCACCGATGATGAGATGGGGATTTCCTATTAAAATGGAATAGAATAAGTAGCGAAGCGAGGTTGCCTATATATTTGAAAAGTAAAGAAAGGGAGGAGGAAGAGTTGAAGGGTTGATTGTTATTCAGTGCGCCACAATGGTGTTTGGTTAATTATTTTTATTGCTACACCCAAGAGGATTAAAAGAGGTGTTAAACTGGCTTCACAAAAGACCGTTTGAATCTATCAGTTTTCAATAGGTTGGTGGTTTTTATTATTTTTCCCTCTTTCTTCGCTTCCTGGTTTGGTTGGTGGTGGTGGGTGGGTGTGTTGTAATAGAAAAACTGTAATTTTTGCAACAATTTTCCGTGGCGTGTAAATTGGTTTGCCCGGCAATAATTACAATTATGAGGCTTTTACCTATGAATAGGGATTATAATATAAGCCTAGTTGCCAGTTCTTTGGAAGCTAATTATAAGGATGGGTCCGCCCTATAAAAACAAAGATTAAATGATTGACGCTAATTCCCGAATATTAAGAGCTTTAGCCTTTCTTATTTATTTCCATCATCATTTTCTTGTACTTTGTTGGTCCCCTCTTTTCTTCTGCTGCCGCTTATAATATTATTAGACACAGACAAGAGGCTGCCTTATTTTGTGGTGGTTGTTGTTTTGCCCAAATGAAAGGGCCTCTGGATTAAGATTTTTTCTGCGAAAAATTTAATGATGTCATAAACCCATCCAAAAGAGATCTCGGTGTAACACTGTTTTGAAAAGTTTGGTGAATTATTTATATATTCGACCCAAATAAGACAAATTTATGTACATTTATTTGGGGAATGGAAAAGTTGCGAAATTATTTAATGGCGCAGTTTGTTTGTGATTAAGTTAAAATATGCGCATAATTATTTTTAAAGCCGTTAATCGCGAAATACATAAGAAATATTTTGTAAGGTTGTTGTTTCGCCAAATTTCCATGTTTTCTTTTCGTTGTTTGTGGAATTTTATTCTTATTCAAGTGTTAAGGACTGTGCAAACATTTCGCCGAAGTTCTTAAGGTTTTCATTGAAGTGTTTATTTGATTCAACAAAGGTAATCAAATAAACATTTGCTTTTAATTAAAAATTAATTAAAACAAATTATTTCTGTTTATTAGTGTTTCATCAAAATATTTTTAATGCCAAATATTTAATTTTAAATTAAACAGGTTCTCTTTCCACTTGATTACCTTATGCCAATTTGGGTTCAATTTTAATTTCCGCCATAACACTTGATTAGAACTAAATCTAATCGCCCATGAAAAGGTCACGAAATTGAATGAACCGTTCAATTGGAATCTCTTCCGGACATCAAGAGAGACATTATCGACAACGATTTAGGAAAATACTTTAAATGAAATTTTATATTCCGTCTTGATTTGAAAACCATCATTAATTTCAATTGATCCATTGATTTAAAATTAGTGGAGGCGCCTGGTGACGTGCAGTATTATGTAATTTAATCTTATTTTATAGAATTCCAATATCGGATTTTCTTCTAAATTTATGTTTTTATACTCAAATGGATTCATTGATAAATAATTCATATTTATTTATAACAAAAATTCGAATGAAATGATTAAAGGACAAAAATACATAATTCTTTATCCTAGAATTCATAGAAGTTACAAAATAACGCAAAATTCATTGCTTTTATGTCTATGAAATTTAAATAGATTGTGCAAAAGAAACCATTTTCGGTTTTATGAATCAGCAAAATTCATTAACACATTGTAGCTGACAGGGAAAAATAAAAGGATAAAAATTACATAATTGTATTCTTTCATTCTGTTCCACATTAACATGCAAAAAATATCTCCCTTTTTATTAAAGTCAGTGACCTTTTTCGTCTCCGTTTTCCATAATTTTAATTTATTTTCAGAAATAATGTTTTTGTCTGTTTCAGTAAGGGGTGTTTTGTAATGACGTTATCCTGGTCAACTTAAGTTAAAATATTTGGATATTTTGGTAGTTTTAAAAGACATAAATTAAAATGAAATAGATGAAGTATTTTAGGTGGAACGTGTGGTTTAAAAATGTAATGTAAAATTGGACAAAACAACCCATCACTGAGTTAAAACCACCATATATAAATAAATATGAATGATCACCGGTCTGATGCACCATCGTGATTCCTTGGAGTGATGGGTGCCGCCCATTGCCTCCTCCTCACGTAGGCTTTTTCACTATCTACTTTTGTTTTAAGGAAGGTGGATAGGATATATGTGACAACGACCCGTCATTCGACACCGCTCACAAGGGCAGTATAGGTCAAACACAGTATAAGGAAAGGCTTAGAGTTAGTTAAAGATAGACAGTTAGTAAGGTAAAGGATCAATTTATAATGAATCCAGTGTTAGTTTTATAGTTTTTATATGGAGGTTCAAATGTAATACTTATTTATTATAAAATAAATCTAATAATATTATATTATACTATATTTTATTATCTAATCTTCTTAAGTACGAGTATATATATTTTTTGACTTTTAAATAAATTATCAATAATAAAATTATGAGTCCATATAAAAATCTTGCCTATTACTATTTAAATATTGATTTTTTTCTATAATTACATAAATTCATTCAAAAGTTGGGGATGAAGTTTGTTTATCTTTTCGAATAAAGAGCCTGTTCATATATCGTTGATTTAAAATGAAACTCTATCCCCAACAGTTCTATAAACAGAATGTGAGGGAAATGGAAAACAATTTCAGTTTGTTTATCCAACAAACCGGATATTAAATTATCAGGAATTTAAAAGGAATGTCCATATATACTGCAAAGCCGAAGCCAAAGCGGGCAGCTTTATATTCTTATTTTTGTAGGAGTATATATTGTGTGTATATTTGAAGCATGTTTGAATCCACAAATCCAGGCTAAACTTAACAGAGTCGCTCCACTTGACGATTCCGGGAAATCGTCGTATTTATAGAAGAACTAGGATTCTATAATATTAGGTCATTTGAAAAGTTTTTTTTATATATTTAAAATATAAGATTTAATCCACAACACTCGTATTTTATCTTCAAGTTTCTGAAATGTAATTTTGCATACTAATCCAAGTTTGAATAATAATTGCTAAAATTTTTCTGTGGTCATTTGTAAAATCGCAAACAAATCATTATTTTTAAATATTTAATATGCCATTAACGTAACAAAATTAGAGGAAGTTATTTTGGATAATACGCAAATATTTATCGCGTTTCTATTTAAATTGTATTTTATATTTTAAACAGATGAAGTAAGAAACCTATTCAGTATTTTAGTTTACGTACATATACTATATTTAATCGTTCTTTTTACAAAATGTTTTCTTCAAACTTTTCAAACGACCTATTACATCCAGACAGAATATTTCACAATGGGGCAGATGCAGACAGTGTCGGGCAGACTGGCGGGCGTCGGAAGGGGCTGGGTGGTCGGTCTCTGGGTCGGTTGGCATAAAGTAAATAGGAGTGGCGGAAACTAGAACCGGATAGAAGATGGAAGTTTCATATTGAATGAATGGATGGATGAAAAGACGAAGATAAGGATGTGGATGAGGATGAGGCTAGAAGAGGGGCTGTGATGGTGGGCGGTTGGTTGGTTGGTTGGAACAGGAAGAGGGCATTGAGCCCAGAGAACTGGCAATCCATTTATAACTGTATAGACAGACAAGAGTGGGTGGTCTGGATAAATGCGTACCGAGCAGAAGATTTTCTATCCATTTCTTTTCAAGCCCCAGGACGACGACTCGACACGACAAGGCACACATGTCCCGTAACACCAGCCCACACAATGGCATAAAATTAATTTTCTGTTTTTAAACCGGAAAATCCAATCGCATTTCCATTTTAAATTGAAATGACAAGCTTTGAGTGATGAGACGATAATGCCAGAGTTGAGTCGCCTTGTCGTTCGCTCGTTCATTCGGTCGGTTTTTCTCTGTAAACGGATAAAGTCCTCAATGAAGTAAAACACGAACAAGACAGGACAGGATGTGAATGTTTGAAGAGCAGGGTAGAGACATTCTGGCACAGTTAATTTCAATCTAACAACGACGGCAAATCAATGGAAATTAAAGGAGAACGAAAGGAAATTAAGGAGAGCTGTATCATTTGAACAGTTACTTCTAAAGGTATAACCGCAATTTGGATTTGGTTTTTAGACTAAATTTTATATTCTTTTATACAATTCTATTGAAAAATATTTACATTTTACAATGCTTCCTCTAGAAATTGTTTTATAATCGTACAGGGTTGAATAAACTATAATTCAATACCCGCAGACAATTACAAATCGTGTAAATACACAAAATTAGTACTTTGTACCAATATTCAACTACGAAAAATTTTTATTTTTGATCTTAGTAGCTTAGAATTGAAATATATTTTGACATTTTTCTTGTCTCTAGAATAAATTAGACTATTAATTATTAATCAATTTAATTTTATTCAACTTACAAAAAGAACCAACAGGTTCTGGCTTTTAAATGTGGTTAAAATGATGAGTGCTATCACGGGTATATTAGTGGGGCAGTGCAAGGTACTCTATTTGTGAGATATATTGAATAATTTAGACCGAAATTTCTATTTGCTTGACAAGTACTTTCTTTAATTGTATGTGTTAACCTTAAGTTGAACTGGGCTGTCTTCTTATTCTGTACTTCATATTTAAAAATAGCTAATAAATATGCGAATTGTATAAAATTTTGTAAAAAAACTAGTTGAAAAAATACGAGATTAAACACTCGTAACTATTATTATATTAGATAACTTATTTCATTCGTTTTCTAGATATCTACTCGAGTTTAATTATGGTTCGTTTTTCCCACACGTTGTTTAAATGAGTATTAAAATCTTATATTTGTGAAATATACGTTTAAGAAATTCGCTTTAGAAATTTAAATTAGATATGATCTTTGGTATTCTAGATCAAAGTTTCAGATTTTCTAATATAATGCAGCTTACCTAACAATGGAGAACTTTAGACTTTATATCAAATATCTTTTCGATTTCTGTGCGTTTATTCAAATTCTCCGATCTGTTATTACCAAATAGGTCTTTGTAAATTATGTTATGGCCTGCAAATAATTGTAATCCAATAATGGTCCAAATTAATATAAATAGAATGCGCTGTGATTTACTTTACTGTGGTGTGGTAGTGGCTGAGGTTAATGGTAAATCTGAACTCTCAAGGACACCAATTCATAAAGCAATATCCATCTCGTAAACGATTTGAGCTGAGAATGAATCCGAGTCGTCCTATTAGCTGTCTATATTGGTTGTGTTGTAAATAAGTGATGGCGTTTAATTGTAATCTGGAAAATTTCTCGCCTTTCGTAATTTGGGGAGCGCCAGATCACCGACTGGGGTGCGCTTTGAAGGCTAATTCAATTTTTACCGAGGAAATCGCTTGGCGGATAATTAAATTGGACCACTTAAACATTCCCAGATCCAGCACAAGCCATCAACTTTCTTCATCGCCTCGATGAAGAAGAGAGAGAAAATGGAATTTCGGATTTGGCTGCTGGGATTATTGGAATAAGAATGCCTTGGATGGATGGATGCTACTGTAGAGATAGAAGGACTGATAGCTGGGGGTAGGGGGGATGCAGAGGGGAGCAATAAGGGCGATTGGGAGATGGAATAATGATTGGAGCAGACGGAAAGTTCTCAAATTAGAAGGAACTTTTAGGGTGTTGTGTATTGCCTTTATGCTTTTTTTGGTCGCTTCTTCTGTTCGCTTTGTTCTACGTTTTACTTCTGGTTACTCTGGACCATCAGGCTTCCATCCTTACTTGAACTTGTCTTCAGTATTTTTGTTGTTGCTTGTTTTGTTATTGTCTATTTTCTCTGGTTGTATTTTCACAAATTAAAAGGAAATTAATTAAAGTAGAATAGATAGAGAGAGAAAGAAAGAGTGGGTAGAAATGTTGTAGAAAGTGAAATGTACAGATAAGTTTTCAGTATGGTAGACATACTAAAGCACAATTGTGGACCAAAGACGATGTTCATGATAAAAGGAACGACAAGGGTAGGTGCTTCGGGTGCTTCGTCGAATCTGGAGCCATTGAAAAGTTTTAAATAATGATTGGATTTTTTCGGGCTGTTTTGCTTTATTTCCATTTAATTGTTTCGTGGGGGTTTTTTCGGGATGAGATCCCATTTCGGGCAGTCTCATTTTTTTGGGTGGGTGGAAAACTGGTGGAATATAAAACAGATAAAACGGAGCCTGATGGTATTTCAGATTGATCTTTGATGGGTCATTAAGATTGCCTCAAGACGGTTCTCGCATAAATTGGAGATTTCTGAATGCGATCGGGAATCTTTGACAAATTATTGCTCTCAATGTTAAGTCGGAATTATTGTTACTTTTTATTGACCAGTTTATTACGTTTTTTATTAGTCTTGTACATTATTTAATTGGTTTCCCTTTTTTATTTATTATTAATCAATTAGCTACAATTAATGTGCTTAAGCATTTTCTTTTACATTTCTTTTATTTTTTTTTATTTAGTTGTATTTTTTATTTAACATATTTTGTTGTAGTCATTCTTTAAGTAGTTATTTCGTATACTTTATTTACTTGAAAATGCTATTTAACTACAATTCATTACAGTTTTTTTTAAAAAAAATTTTAGTAAAAGAATAAAATTGCAACATAATTGCAATATTTATGGACTATTTTTTGCGATATACCGATTCCAACTATTGAATATTTAAATAAATATCTTAAAAAACTGAATGAAATAAATTTTATCCTTTGGCGATATAGCAAAATCTATTTTCAGAGGCATTTGCAATATTTAAGTTATGGGGCTTGGCAATTTCATATTTTAGGACGTTTTTTTGGTTAAATACATTTTTAAATTTTTTCCCGAGTCGAATTTATCGAATTGGTGCACTACATTTGCAAAATTGAATCATTTTGCTCAGATCACATGGGCATGTCCTTTTTCCGGTCTGCCAGAGTCATGCACAATCGCTTCCAGGGCGAAATTAATATTGTTAAATTCGATATATGTGTTCGTTTTGGGCGAGGGTGTGACGTTAACGCTGGGAAATTAGATTGGAAGAAATGCAATTTGCGTCTATATACCTGCGTGATGATTGATTTGGAAAATGTGGTGCTGATGACAGACAGTGTGTTGGTGGCAAAAGAGAGAGAAGAAGAGAGATGCGGAAAGAAATGCAATTTTGTATTTTCGCCCAAAAATATTGAAATCATAATCGATTTTACCTCGATCATAGGAAATAATAAATACGTTTAAAATGCACTTGAGAAAAGCAATATTGAATCTCAGAAAATGTTGAAGGATATTTTTATACTATTTTCCTCGAACTATTTCTATAAGTTATCCACCAGTTTATCAGTAAAGGCGAAAAGATGAGCTCTGTATTTCTATGGCAAAGACAAAGTTAAAACGGAGAGAATACGTCCAAATGGGATGATTAATTTTCACAGAATTAAGTAAGTTGCAAATGATGGCCGTGCTTCGCATTGTCGTAAACAGAGAGATGATGCTGAACAAGAAGAAGAAAGTTAAAAGAAAAAAGCTGCTTCTCTGCTCATTATAATAATAATAAAAAGTAAATTAAAAAGTAGATTACATGTCAGGCAAAGACAAAAGACAAAGAAAAGAAGGCAATCAAGAGGGAGGTTTTTCTGTTTTCAAAGCGGCAAAGGGGATTGATGAAAATGACGGAACCTAATATTCTCATTAAGTTGCATTAATTTCTTTGACATTATGTTTGAGCAGGAAGTAGAATAAGAATTATTAAAATTAATTTAAGGAGCGTCATTAATCATGTGCCTCTTGTGGCAGTAACAAATTCAAGTGAAAGGTGGGTGGGATGAGATAAAACATATTTCATTAGGAAAAGATGATTAAGCTTATCTGGGCGTGCAATTCTGAGATGGGTTTTTAATTAGTTTTTTAAGAATTTTCGTAATTGACTTGGGCCCATAACCTGTTAAAATGTCAATAAGTAACTAATCGTTGTTTGTGATGAATAGTATATGTTTTATCTGCCATCGTATACTTATATATGATGTGCAAATTGAACACGTTTTATTGCCAAAGTGGATGCCATGCAAGATAGCGATGACTCTTAAAGCCTCTTATTTCAAGCCCCGTCACTTCTATTTTCGTACTAATTAATGTGAACTCTGCCTGAGGCTTTTTCTTGTACACCAGTCACTCAGGCTCAGTCTGTAATCCGTAACTCATCTTTGTTGTGTTTTTACATACTGCTAAACTGGAGACTGTATTTTTGACGAGAGCAAACAGAAAGTGGGATGGGGATGTGGTGGATTGTTTGGTTTAATGTATGTTATCAAGGAGGGAAATCATTAGCGAGAACCTGACAGAGGCTGGTTCAATGTACGAATAAATGATGATGAGAATGGATCTTCTTACTAGAATAATTATTGGTGTAGCAAAAACTGTCTTCACACTATCATATAGTTCAAAGTTTTTGTTCCTGTTTATGACCACATGAATTACAGTAACTTCCTTAAAACCATGCTCAGAGAAAAAAATATTTTTAATTTCTCATGTCTTGGAAAGTAATTACAAAAGGACTATCTAGATTATTTTTTTATTTAATCTTTTGTTTAATTAAAATTAAATTTGAAAAATGCTTTTTATGGTTATTAATTTAATATAATAATTTCATTACAATGTTACGATTTGCAATTTACTCTTAATACCTTATATATCAAATATTTACCTATATCTATGTGTTTCATTTAAGAAGAAATTTGTTCGTGAAGTTTCAATAGATTATTTTTTGTTGTACAAAAAAGTTTCTTCTAGTACATTAGAAATCGCTTAAATTTAGCAGATTCTTAAAAGGTATTTATAACCAAAGACATCATTAGTTTTGAAAACAAATAATGACTTTATAATGATTATAAAAGAGCCCTTAACTTAGTTTTTATTTCGTCATTTTTTCAACTATCTTGCAAATAGATAGACTTAACTGTAGATGTTCAAGAATCTCTTAAAAATGCCTAAGGCAACATTTCCGAGAAATAGGGGGTAGTTGAACTATGGAAACATTTATAATAATCACACCGAAAAACGGCAAGCAAAAGTGGAAGAAAATAGGAAAAACTACCTTATTAAGGATCATTTAACATTGAGCTGCTGCTTTTGCTTTCTGGGTGAAGACTTTTTGCCCGTTACCCATTTGAACTTTCAAGGATTCTTTATAATTTCTCCATTGTCTGGCACTTTTGTTTTGCCCTCGAACACAGGACATGTGTGCTGGATTTCCGAGTGGCATCGTCGTCGTTCTTGTTAATTTCTCTCTGGGTCGTCCGAGACGGTTTTCCTTCAGCAGCATTTTATCACCAGAGCATCGCCCAAAGCGATAATTATTATTGTGAAGAACGCTGTTGTTGGATCCCCGAGAAGAGGAGAAGGAGGTCGTCGAAAGCTATGTTGATAATGGCACCGTAATGGAAGTGGAGTTGGATGACTTTAGGATGGGTAAGGACAATAGAAAATGGATCTACCCAGTAGAAAGGCACATGTGGAGTAGAGGCAGAAGGAGGGGTAAACAGTTGAACTATCACCAAGAAGACGAGAGTGGAAAAGAAGAAGATGAAAGGACATAACCAGGAAGCGCCTGGGTTCTTGATTAAAAACGAGGAAGGGGTGGTCATGTTTTCTGTGAAATAAATTGGTGGCAGAGTAAAAGGAAGGTTCAGGGGGTTATGAGTCTAGTGGCATTCAATGGTTGTTTGAACTGTGAGACGTTAATTTGCTTTTTGTTGACGGAACATTGACAGGAAAATTGTGTTAAAGACTCTCGCCCTGCACGGGGTAGGGACCGGAAGCCAACCTATTGTTCCCTACTCCAAGCTTCGTATTCCTTTTTTTGCTGTCTGCGGTTGTGTTTTATTGTGATTTATCGCAAAGAAAGAGGAAATTTTCAATTAGGGCATCTGGTCCCTTTGCTATAATACAATCGAGTGAAGGTGTGGAAATTGAATTTTATTGCGATAACTTGACTTTGATGGCCGTTGAACGATACGGTTTATGGCAAATCAATTACAGGCAAAAACCAGTGCTCTCTCTCTTTCTCTCTGCTCCGGAACTATACACAAAACAGGGCCCAGAAGTTTTTAAATGTTGGAAAACTTGTGATGGAGTTTTAATTTAAATTGGATTTCTTGAGCAGATTTTGAAGAATAAGGAAGCTGTAGGAGGTTTACGAGGTCTCGCGGGAAAAGTTTTATTGGATTTGTAATTTGATTAATAATTTTGGCAAATTTAACATAAATTTATTTCGAGGAATTTGTCTGCAAAAGATTGTTAGAAATGAGGAGAGGTAATCATAAAAAATTAAACTCATTAAAAGATTTGTTGGAAAAATCTGAAAGACAATTATTTTTAATCTCAAAATTAATTATATTTTTCAATGTAGATTTCTTTTGTGTTGGAAAAATAATTTTTTCAAGCTAATTATAAAGATTACTTTTTTGTGTCTGTTTTGTTTGATTAATTAAATATGGGAGCACTTTTTAATTACACAATAATGCTTTTATCCTAATAAAAACTTCAAAGCTTTTCCCTCTCTTTCTATAATTGTCTGTTTTACCTAGAGGCACAGCTATTTATAATCTCCATGTTTGTCCGGTGTTTTGCTAATATTCTTGTAAATATTTGAGCATGTTCTCTGTGTCTCTGCACATATGGAAAAAGGAGGGACTACAAACGGAGGTTTAAATAATGCCGACGAAACGTTCTTGGTGAAATTTTCATTTAGCAAAATGGAATGTGTCGTCATTAGTCCAATGGCACATCCACACGCACACACAAAAGGAATGTTTGTTATGTAGTTGAAGGCAATTAATTCCTATGTTATGACATGGCTTTTGTACACGGGACTGTAATTACTCTCGGATTTATCTGGTTTGAGAGTGGCTTAAATGACGACACCAATTTACGTCACGAAATTCCATGTCAACAATTGTTTGGAATAATTCGCGTCCTGGATGAAATATACAAAAAAAAATACTGTAGAGATTTTATGCGAATATTATCATGTTCAATTGAATTATCACAAGCTGTTTATGTCAGTTGTACGAAAGTTGTAATTTGAAGCGAATTGTATAAATTGTGTCATTACGAGGACGAGTGGAGAGTATAACCGTATATAGTGGGAACGCCTGGTAACTGTAAAGGCAATAAAATTACAATGGATTTTAAAAGTAATAAAAAGGATTATGTGGCACTTGAGATTTATAAAATGGGATTTATCGTCGTAAATTTGTCATTTTGGTCCAATGGATTCGAGAATGTTTCTTTTGATTGGCGAGAGAGTTTAGATAAAAAACAATGTAATTCAGATAAAAGTCACAGCATTTTACAGTTATTCCCGGAAAGTTTATGGGAAATGTTTACAAACATACAGCTGGACTGATTTATTACTGAAGCACAATTTATATATCTCTATATATGTGTCTGTATTAGTTGGCCTCTGAGGAAAGTTTGCAGAATTTGTCTGGATTTGTGGAGGGGAATAATAATTCATTGGAGGATAAAGTTTATCTCTGGTGCATTAGCAGTGGAAAATATAAAATGGTATTCTTATCGGCTTTAAGTTCTTGCCATTATGCCTATCCAGAGATGCATATTATTTTATGCAATTTTTATCCTTCGCAAAGTGATGCAAATTTTCAAAGTGTCTTTTGAATTGGAAACTAGCAGCTTTCTATTTTAGCCTTGGCTCAACATTGGAGATTAATTTTGTTCTTCAATTTCCATAATCGGGGGGAAAAGCGGTGCGGATTCTATCTGCTCCTGCTGCCTTTAGCTTACAATCGAATAGTGGTAGAATTGGAAAACAGAACAGATAAGCCTTGGCGAGCTTTAGAGAAATAATATCGTATTTCGGAATCGTGTTTCAAAGCGATGGGAAAACAGAACCTCGCGCGCCATTTTGTTGGATGGGCTTCAAAGTAATTCCAGAATCGACTGTTGGATTTGAAGCCTCGGCACACGAATAGAGCGCTCCCTCACTGTGTTGTTGAAGTAATGAATATTTTATATGCTTTCATGCTGATTGAAAAAAACTCAACCTATTTCACACTCTAAAGCTTTGAGCTCCTGCTTTTTATATTCTGCATTTCTATCACGATTTTGTTTATTTCAAACTTGAGTTATAGTGCTCTCCATATATCAAATTAGTAGATGACAAATTTATCTGTAGTATTAGTTTGAAATACAATCGAAATTTAGGAATTTAATTTATCGTTTTTTGTTCGCCCAAATGGAATTTGTTGTGCCTGAAATGGAATGAGACACTCGTGTATTTTGGAATGTGAACAAATATTTGATTTGGAAATACAGTTCGTTTTCAAACAATTTATGATATTTGCTCATAAGTCAATAAATCAAACTATTTGTTTGGATATTAATTTTAAAAGGCCCAAATTTGAGAACAAATGTTTTGTATATTTTACAAGATGAATGTTAGCCTTAAAGTTCATTCATTGTTCTTTAAAATCGAAGACAAAATTCAGGTTTTTATAATATTATCCGGATCTTTTTTAATATATACATCATTTATCAAAATTAATTCATTGTAATCGTTTTTCTCGATCAATTTATAAATTAATCAGATTTACTTCTCTTTTGCAATCAATTGCGTTTTGTGAAATTTCACATTTTTTTCATCAATCACCGCACGTAAAATTTTAATTCACAAATAGAGTGAACAAAATGTCCTTTTGCACTGTTTTGAAAGACAATAGACCTATTATATTTCATATATTTATCGCTTTATTTATCATAACAAAAAATATTTCCGAACTTGATTTGTTTTAGGAGCTTTCACCAATTCCATTTTATCTTAAATTTTCGGCAAAATCCTAAATACTAGACCTGAAATGATCCTGTGAAGTATAGTCTATATCTGGACCTCATTAGATTCTATGAAGCTGTATACCCGGAGAACTAATCCATAGATGGAGCGGCGAATGGGCCCAAATAGTGGCCTAACGCTTCAAGCTGTTACTTATACAGCCGCTCTTCCATCAAATCAAATCAGACCTGAAATGAGTTAAAATAGGTTAAATGCGAATTGCTTGTATTACTTTATTTTTAAGTATATTTACACATTTGAGCCCAATTTCGGAGAATCATCAGTTATAATCCATCTTATTTTGGAACAGAAGTCGGTAATTGCATTAAATTTTTCAGTATATTTAATCCAATTTATTTGTAAGATGATTTGACACAAAGATTTTTTCACTGAACAAATATTATCCTTGTTATTTTATTCTGTTTTCAAATTTTGAATGTCAAAACCATAAGAGAAATCTTTGAATTTCTATTACAAGATAAATTTTGAAGAAAATTAGACCTGAATTAAGAATTGACGTTTCATATTAAATTTTTAATTGTGATTTGCAAAATATTTAGTGATTAAATAGCAAATAAGATGTATGCACTGCTTTGTCGTGCAAATAAACGATTACTCATAATTAAAAACAAACTTTTAGTTCCCACGTTCCTAACATTTATAAATATTATCCAATTTATAATATTAATTTATTTTTTTAATTTTTAATCTAGCAACAATTTTTTTCAATTTTATCAAATTTTCAATAAATAAAATAGAATTTGTTTGATAAAAACTACACTTTTTTTGATTTCTCTACTTTGTGCTTATTTTTCTGGTTAAATATTACATTTTCTTTACACTTTGTCGATTTAATGTTTAATTGTTTTAATTTGGCATTATTCTGGTTCAAACTGTGACTATATTTATGGTCATTCCATTGTAATGTTTTTGGTTGTAAACTGTCGAATGTAAATGGGTTATTGAAAATTTCGACAATCAAGCCTGGGAAAGCTGGTGGATTTTGGAGGTAGAGAGAGGAACAACGAGTCAAGAAAGCACACCTGGAATGGTGCAAAGTCGATGGAGATGTCGAAAAGTTTTCGCAAATTGTATAAATAGCACTTGGTTCTGTTAAATTTTATACAGAGAGATAGATAGATGTATAAAACATTTGTAAGTTTTTACGGAATCTGCTTGCTGCCTTATTCTTCTACAGTGGTGGGAAGAGGAAAAGCCGTAGACGTGAATAATTAATTTTTTAATTTAAATTTGTACTTAGTCAATTATTAAAACGGAATACTAATGAACACTTGAGTTTTAATTTGGTCTGTTTTCTTGTGTCTATTGCAGTTGGTCGGCGGGGAATTCGACATGGAATTGAACTTTGTGATCCAAGATGCGCAAAATATCAAGCACATGCTGGAGCTGTTGGACCATTGCCCGCCTAATCTCCAGGTAAGTCCCTAGTGCATTCTAATGGGGATAACAGAGATTAAACTAAAAAAAAAGAAGCGAAAAAAGATTAACCAGAAAAGTCGAGTTGAAGATTATCTTGTATTTAAAACAAAGAGCACCACGAATAATTCAATTATAAGATAAGAGAGTAATTTAAATGGTCTTATTCCCCAAGTCTCCAGTCCAGAACGAGTCTAGAATAAATTAAATTTGGCATAGGAATATTCAATAGATGGACGGGGAGGGAATGGAGATTTTAGAAGAAATGCAAAAGAAGAAGTGTCTACCATCTTTATTGAGATTTATTCCAATAAATTTAAATCCCTAAAGACTTAATATTTGTCCAAACAGCAATTGGGAAATAAATTTGAATAGATAAATCGGTCCAAACGGTGCTTAATCATAAGCTCGACGATTTCTATTTAATAGAAAAAATTCAGTTATAATTTCCTTCTGGCAAATTTTATGTCCATAAATTTTAGGTTAAGTGCATCGAACCGTAAGTTCCTGGATACTAGAGTACCCAATTGAAGTTCATCCTTTTGGGATCAATGCGGTGTTTTAATCCAATTGATTTATGCCGGAGACGACTCGTCCCCTGGTCTTTGATAGAAAACTGGAATTCCATAATTTGATTGCACTCCCGATCCAGGAAATCCAATTAATTCAGTTAATGGTATTAATCCCAGACTCGAGATTGGCATCTCTCAAAGGAAATCTGTATGTAAATCACAATTGTGGAATTGTGTTTGTGGTGTTTATGTTAATTTAAATGCCACATTCACCTGCATCATATATAACGTGTTAAATGTGGCAAGGGGCTGCTCTCATACTCACACGTTAGTTCGAAACCAGATCGTTAGTAATTCATACCCTTTGATTTGAAGTGCCACACAAAGCAAATGAGAGACCATCTGACATTGAAGTTGGGGGGAATTGTTTTAATTTGAGATCATTTCGAAATGCAATTGAAATGTGTAAAATTATAACTTAACAGGAATCTTAAATAGCTATCTTTTAGTGATAATATATAGTGAGTCAAATCGTTTTTAATAATTTGTTTATTGCTAAACTAACTACCTAACAGCATTGATTTTCAAAATTTCTGGATATAAAACAATGAATTGTTAATTCGCAAAAAAGCAAATTTTTTTTTATACTTTATTTACTTTTTTTTCAACAATTATTCGTAACGAATTTTACAAGGTTTTTGAGTAATTTAAATATGTACACAACAGACAACAGAATATATACAAAAAACGGATATTAAAAGATCTCACACTGCAGGTTTTCTTTTTAATCTGCATTAAAAGCAAATAATAAAATTTTTGTAAAAAAATAGTATTTTTAGATCCAAGTGGTGAAATATAGGTTATTATAGCACGAATTTATAATGTATTTACACGAGTGCAGTAAGTTAAAATTTTTAATTGAGTGCAGTAATAACCGATTTCACATGTGTATCGAACGCTATTTTGTGTAATTCTGAAAAAATATCAGTTAATCGATAATTAATTTTGATTTTTTTCAAATTGTGCAACAACAATTCACAACAACTTGTTATGACAATAATATATAATTTCATTTAATTGGTGACAATTTGCGAGCAAATTTTGAATTCTTTCCGCTCTGCGTGCAGAAAAGTAAACCGCTAAAGAACCAATTTTTGTGAAGAAAAGTCTACTTTTTGCACAATCTATTTTAATATAAATGGTAAATATAGTCAATTAAAATCCAAATATCCCATAACTATAAGTTCTATACCGTCACTCATTGAAAGAAAATAGATCCGCTCAGAATTTCCCTGGGAAGATTGGATCACTTTTTTCTAACCAGGCGCCATCTCTACAAAATAGATTTAAAAATTTGAATAAATTTCATTGCAAAATGTTTTCTTTATATTATCCACTATAAAGAAAGTTTTTCCAAATTAATATATCATAATTAAACATAATCTTTACTTTTTGAAAACAACACTAATTATCTTAAACCGCAACAGTTGATTATTATTATTATTGTATTTGAAATTGTTGTTTAAAAGGTTTTGAACATACTACATATAACATCCTCTAAGGACTGACTCGTGTTTTGATATAAATTAATCCATATAGAATAAACCACTGAAAAACAATTACCGGCTTTTATTGGTTTCCCCAAGAGACAGTGAAAAGGAGCATCAGTGGCATCGATTTGCTCATTTATTATGAACAGAATATTAACAGAATAATATTTGCCAATTCATAAACATCGTGTGTTTGCGCTTGTGTGTTTCGCTAGCGAACCCATAATTAATAAACGGATTGTACATGGTTAGACATAAAGATAGGCAAAGAGTGTCTGTTTGTACATATGGCAGCCTGTTTGCCAGAGCCCCGAACACGGATCTTTATTGTACGCTGTGAATAGGCAGCATACAGACAGTGTATGACACAATCCCAGCTGAATAGAAAATTCATTTGCAAATTAATTTTTGCGTTGTAGTCATTAATAATAATGAAAGTAATTATAGACATGACGGAGTGATAATGATAATGAAAGTTTAGAATTCCCTGGAGGTCCAAAGACGGCGATGGTGGAGATTCATATGAAAAGATAATGAGCCTATGTGGTATGTAGTGGCTCCGGGACCGGAAAAAGGATTTATAAAGCGGCGGGAGAGAGAAAGACCGAGATTTTGATGGAAAATTGTGCAATAATAATAGAGTCAAGCAACAACAATGAATCGGTCTATAGAGAGGACAATGGCTCTATTTTGACTGTAGTGAATTGAGGGGAGTAAATGGGGTGTAGAGATGGTGCTGGTGCATCGACCGGAAGAGTAAAGTTATGGATATTATTAAGCCTATAAGGAATAGGCTTTTGTCTGTATAGATTTTAGATCACACATAAAAGCTATTGTACACTTGTAAAATTAAAATGTATCGTCCAATTTTGCTTCTGCTCTGAACTTAATGGACTGTGTAGGCTGCACTAAAGTTTAGCCAATAGAGCTTTGATCAATAATTCACATTGTGCAATAAACTGGCCAATTCCATAAAATGGGGGGAAGTGGAAAGGAAGGGGATAAAATATGAGTTAGTTAATCGATTCCTGTGTTTTATTACACAAAGTCAATCACTTGATTTGTACCTTATGTCCATTTCCCTCAAGAAGTGATAAATGGGGATGATAATGATTGATGGGGCCTTGGAGGAAGGTCTATATAATTGTATTACTATATCAGAGTAGAAGACGATGTCAATATAACAGAATGATATTATAGTTTAACTGTGATTGCCCTGTAATTATTGGCAGAAACTTTATGACGACGACGAAATGGCTTAAGCCCTTGGGCGATCATTTTCCCATTTTATGATTCAATTTTATGGCCAAGAGTGGTCGTGGTTTATATTTACGTTTAGAGCTATTTTGTATATATTTCTGGAAATTTCTGGGTCGTCGTCGTCATCGTAATGGAATCCGCCCGGTGGATTATTGGGGGATAATTTTATCTGGCTTCGATTCCCCAAGGCTGTTACAAATGCCACGAGAAAGGGAAGAGAAATGTGTATTCGTATTATTGGTCTGTATTTAGAGGTAATGCTCCCAGAGCGATTCCACAAAAGAAAAGAAAGGGAATTAATTCGATTAGAATTGAGACGTGGGATTTATGTGAATTTTATAGTATTAGGACATCAAAAGAATTTTTACAAAAATAACATTTACAACTTCTGGGGTAATGTATCGTTTTATCCACAAGGAAGTATTTTTCTAATGGGTTTTGGTCGACATATCAATTGTTCAAAGGCATTTAAATGATAAGGATATTTGTTCGATACGGTTCAACTAGAGACTATTGCTGGAAATAACTGTAAATCAATAGGAATGGAAAGCGATCTGGTTCAGTGATTCTCTGTTCAGATGAACGATTATTTGCTTGGATAACCTTTCAAAAGTTTATTACCCGATCAGATTCTATTTTCAGAGCCATATGTGCAGGAATTTCAATATATAGAGTTTTTTGTTGTTTTATTCCAGCAGGAAAACTTGGATTCATTTAAGTGTTTTATTTCGGCAAAGTCCAAAAGTACGAATGAAACGGAATATTTTTATTGGGAAAGGACTGAAAAGTTTTAATGGTGATTAAAGTGGTACGTAAACTTTGAAGTTGACACTGTCAAAAACAGTCGTATAATGGTTTAATTAATTAAGTTAAACGCAAAGGTAAATGCCGTTAATTGCAAACCGGTTTTTATGCCAAATATTTATTTAATTTATCGAAAAAGTCTGCAAACGATGTTTTTAGCCTGTGAAAGGGAGAAATGCATGAATACAGTACCATTCAAATGTATTACAATTAAATTAATATCAATTAATGTTTTCGATTAAATAATTGTTATCTAATAGTGATGTCAAATTTCGATACTTTCAAGTATAAATGATTACTGATTACTTTTTTTAAAGTATCGAATTTTAATTATTTGATATTGATACTTTTTCGTAATGCTTTTTTTTAATGTAATTTGGTAATAGTTCTCTTGATTTAAAAAGTATCAATATCGAATAGTTAAGATTCGATACTTTAAAAAAAAGTAATCAGTATTCATTGATATCGATATTTGACATCACTACTATCTAATAGTTATTCAAAAAACGTGGGGGGGAAACCATAATTAAGTTCGAGTGTTTTTCCAACCAGTTTTTACAAAATTTTATACAATTCACATATTTATTAGGTATTTTTCGCCAAATATGAAGTAAAGAATAAGAAGAAAACCCAGTACTAAATTTAGGTCTAAACTCATACAATTAAGGGAAGTACTTGTCAAACGACTAGAACTGTTCTTCTCCATTTTTCAAATTATTATGACAACCTTGCACCATGCACTGTATCACTGATATGCCTGTGATAGCACTCATCATTTGAAAGCCATAATCAACATATAAGAAAAGCTTTACTTTTTGGCATTTAATGTGAAAAAATTTAAATTGATTAATAAATCATGGCTTACTTTATTATATAGACATGAAAAACGTCAATATATATTTTCATTCCACGCTACTAAGATTAAAAATTATAATTTTTAGCAGTTCAGTTTTGGTCCAAAGAACTAATTTCGTGTATTTACACGATTAGTAATTGTCTGCAGGTATTGAATTATACTTTATTCAATATTGTATGTTGGTGAAACAATTTCTAGAAGAAGCATTGGCTACTAAAATGAAAAGATTTGCCAATTGTATGAAATATAACATTTTTAGTAAAATCGTAAAAGTTTTAAAAAAAATATCATTTATATTATTTACTTTTGAACTCTTCAAAGGATAATTTAAAAGTTCATTTAATTTATCGTTTTATGAAAATAGTCCAGAAAATATTAGTTTCTTTGAAACATCTACCATTAGAACAAAACTTCATAATTAATTGTATTCCAACCATGATTTAAAGATAGGATTTGAAAGTTTTGAAATATTTTTGTACCAGTCTGTTAATAAATATGATGAATTTGTTGTGGGTCTAAGTAGAATAAATATACATAATTTTAATTAGAATTGAGGGAATCACCTTATAACGTGGGTTTAATAGAATTCAATACTCCTGATTTCCGAGTAGGGCTGCTTCTCACTTTGGTGGGGCCAAGGGTACGGAAGGACGGTTTGATTAAATTGTGTGTTGATGTAGAAAATTGGTTTTGATAAGGGCACAGGAATTATGATTCTACAAAGAGACGAAAATAAGTCATGGCTGGTGTATTTTTTTTTTGCTTCGGTTCAAAAGATGGATCTTTTTTTTGTTCTTCATTGGCTGGTTTTGGAATATTAATGTCGAATCACAAAGTCAGTTTATTGACTAATAAATTTTGCTTAGGACTGTTTCTAGCATTTCGTGGGGAGTAGGGAGTGCGAGGGGGCAGCCCTTAAATACGGGGCCATAAATAACGTTTGACAGACTCTCACCCAACCAAATTTAGCTTTTATTTTTCACATGGTGTTTTCTGTCTGTCTTTATGCCGTGTATAAAGCAGTATGGGTGTGGGTTTATTCAATAGACGAAACAGCTTTATTGCCGCTTTGACAATTTACTTTAATAGCCCCAAGAAGTTAGAAAGGAGAGAGAGTGAGAAAGATGTAAAAAATAAGTAAAAGTAGTAGAAAAGATGATGATGAAGAAGGAGGAGAACGAAGGCTAACCGTAGTAAGTCACAAAATGAGGTGTAAATTATTTATGAAAGTGTTTGTATATATCGTCTAATACGAAAACCAGTGGAAGCTATCAAGTGTTTATGCCAGATGATACAGCCATGTGCCATGGAATATCCCTTAAAAGAACACGGTAAAAACGAAGAAGAAGAATCTTGGGAAATAATAATGGAGAAAAGAGCGCGGACAAATGGGGAGCACTTTTATGTGCCATTTGTTGTTTAGTTTTAAAATACATTTAAACTTTTTTATGTTTGTTCTCTGGCTCCCTTGAAAGCTCGCACAGCTCTAAAGTTTATATTTTTTCAATGTTTCATTTTGTCAATTGAAATGAATTTCATTTCTATGGCTCAATATATTATATAATATGTGGTGTTCGTAAATAAACTCTCGGCGAATTGCTTTTAAAATTATTTTCACAAAAGTTATACCCATGAGTTGGGAGAGAGAGAGAGAGAGGAAGAGATGCTGAAGCAATGATTCAAACATGATTATTATTATTTTCATCTTATTTGACCTTAACTTTTATGGCTTTTATTATTGTACATTTGGTGGCCGTTTTATAGAGGAGGAATGGGACTGGGAGTGCTGTGCTGGGCTGATGCTACTGTTGTTGGGGGATAAAGAGAAAAATAAAGTTTGTCCAATATTTACGGGCTGTGCCAAAAGCATATATATTTCCGAGAGGGATTTATGGATGACAAAGAGAATTTTACAAAAGCCGGGATGAATTTATGTGTTTTATGTATGGGTGTGTTTGAATGTCCCCAGGAAAATAATTTTGATCCGATTAGATATTCCGAAAAGGTGAATCTATATGTGTAAAGTGTAGTATGTTTTTGGAAAGAAATTGTTTGTGAGATATTCTGAAATGTTGAAAAGTTGGTAAATCACCAGGCGCCTCCACATAAGTAGTTTTTAACAGTTTTCTAAGGGCGTAAAAAGTTTTTTGCTCAATTGATGGTCCCCAAGAGTGTTTTTACGGATGTCTAATGAGCTTAGGGACGACTTTTTCTCTGTGTGTGCAGTTGAACATTTAAATGTCTTTATTTTGGAATTGAATATTCAAGTTTTAAATCGCTTTTAGATCCGTATTTTTGTGTAGACGGAAGAGAAGTTGAAGGTGGAGAAGTTGAGAGAGAGTGAGAGAAAGGCAGGAAAAGCGTCTTATCCAGAGACAATTTAAATCTTAATGGAGACATTAATTTCGCCTCGTGCCATAGAATAATAATTATGGTATTAATAAAAGTGACGCAGAAATGAAATGGGGAAAGGTTTTTAGCACGGGAGGTAGAAGAGGAAAGGAGGCCGACAAAACGACGATAATCCCATAAAAATGTGCGTTATCACTCTTTTTGCCATAGACGTGTTAATGCAAGCGGTTGGTGTGACAAGCTCTTAAAATTTCACTGAACCGATAAAACGGCCAAATGAGATGGGCAAAAGAAGAAAAGTGGAGATACAAATTAAAATTCCCCGGAAAGCCGCCTTTTATAGGGAAGGCAAGTGTTGTTTGTGGGACTGTTGGTTGGTGTGACCAGAAAAGGAGTAAAATCGGATATAAAGCAATTGGAAACAACAAAAGGAGTAAAAGGAGGGAACCAGGACTCGTAATTTCAACCCTGATAGTGATCATCAGGGCGAATAACAACAGGATGAACACGAAATCTATACCAAACATGTACATAAAATGTAATTCGTGGAGATAGAGAGTCCTATTTTGGAATTTATTTTATGCAAATCCGAAGCAGATAATCTGAATAAAACATTTTTATCTCGCTGTTGTTGGCTCCTTTCTAAGGGGATGATGACAAGGGCGGATTGGATTTAAAATATATATATAGGTGAGAGTGGAGTTTTTTTTTATTATTTGTTATTGACAAAATAAGGCGTTTAATAGAGTTTGGCATTAAGATGGAAAAATCTGAAAAGTAATTCAATTTGTTATGGAATAAATATGTTGAATTTCCCTGGAAATTGTCTTTATGGACGATGGTTATTAAATTCGAATTCAACGGGAAAGAGCAGCTGGGTGGAAAAAACACGAATTGTCGATAAAGACGATGATGTCGGACAAATAGGGATTCCTTGTCAAAAGAAAGCAGACTTCAGTAATGGAGGAAACTGATTTTAATTGAGTTGAGTTGGATGCTGGAACAATTTCCATTAATGCCCATCCTGTCTATGGATTCGATTGATTCAGTCTGAAGTTGATTTTAGAAAGACTTGAAATATGAGATGGTGGAGGGAGGAAACAGATAAACGACGAAGCAGACAGACGCCATCTATTCAAGAAGGTGCAAAAGAAGAAGAAATTTGTTTACTTCATCATCAGCTTGAAATTGTGTCGACTAAAGCACAAATACCACTCAGTTGTGGTTAGTTTCATCGTAAAACTTGATGAAAATAGCTTAAATGAGAGATGTTATATTGTAGAACGTATCCTTGTTCTGTTCTAATTTACTTAAAGTCTTATTTTAGGTGAATGACTCTCTAAGTTTTGCTCAATTCGATTTGTGTTGGAAGGTTTTATGCCTCATTCATCTAAAGGCTGACAGTCTTAAGTTGACTTTGGTATTTGGTCCAAAACAAGGGGTGATGTTTTTATTGCACCATCCACCGACTACTTGACAAATGAACCTTGTATCTCTCGTCTTTGGAATGGTATTTTGATAACATTGTTTGTGGCTAAATGCCATAAATATGTCTCGCGTTGGTATTTCCCTTCATACATCAAGAAGTATTTGTTTGTGTACTGTGGAGAGAAATTCTTGGGGGATTAATGTGTAATATGGGATAAAAAGTGGAGCCCCCCTGGAGACAAGTTCACTACTGACATTTGGTTTATTTGTTGCGTGAAACTTGGTTGACAGCCATGATTTAGATGTGTATCTGCTTTTGCGGTTAAAATATTTCAACCGACATTTAAAGCGGTTCCAGTGGTTAGTCCGATGGGGATTCTCCATGGCCAAATAGTATAATAAAAAAAAAGAAGAGAGAACTCTCCGACTGGGGACTTTAGTGTATCCCCGGTTGAAAAAGAGTAGAAAGATGAATTGGTCCCCATAAAAAGGTTAATATCCTCGGAGAATTGTGTAAGCATATAAATTAATTTTAATATACAGTTTTTGTTGTGGGTTAATTTGTGACTACATAGAGTATAGTCTATAGGCTGATTGCTGATGAGGCCATTATATCGTAAATTGATTTGGCCTCTAGGGGGCTAGGAACGAGTGACGTGGTATATATAGATGGCAAATGGTCCGATGAAATTATCCCCTTTGGGTAGATTGGTTGTAATTTTGGCTCAAACTAGGATATTGAGGAAGGAAGTCTCAGCTGACCATTATCTCTTGTTCGGTTAATGTGCGAGTAGTTGGGCTTTTAAATTGTTTTATTCCATTGGGAGCAATGGCAGATGACACCCACTTCAATCAACCACTTCTTATTTCTAATTCATCGGTTTTTTCTTGTTAGTATTTCGTTTTTTTCCCTTTTGTTACTTCTCCATTTCCGTTTCCTCGTATCAATTAAGGGATGTATCTCCTAACCTCTTGTATCAGTTGAAGCTTCTTTTGTTGAATTTGTTTTCTCACCTTTACATCCATTATAATGGTTTAAATTTTTTGGACTTGGATAGGGCGTGTTATTTATTGTGTTTGCTTTCTCCCATTGTTGTTCGTCTTGTATTTGTGGAGGTGTGTTTTGTGTAATGGTTCAATATCATTTGTTAAATTGTCCTTTTTGAATGATCACAAAGCTAGAAAAATTATGATTATATACAAACGAACCACAAATTTTTTTTTATTAAAACGATAGATTTTTGTTAATGAAATTAAACTCATTAGTTTTTATACAGTCTGTAAAATCTACTTTCCCTAATAAAAGCGACAAACACAATGTTTTCGATGAACCAATTCTGGAAATTAAAGAAAACGTTGAACAGCACAAAAAACCGAGCTTAAGTACGACTAAAATCTCGGAACGGAGATAATGACAACGTCTGAGAGGGTGAAGGACAGGATAAAAATCGGAATCCAGCATGAATGGTTTCGTTTTCTTTCTTTCTTTCGTTGAGGTATGACATTGTCCTCTGTATAGCGTCTCCTATTTTCCACCCTTCTCTCTCTCCCTCATGCTCCATTATGTTAACGTTGTGACTTTTACCCTTGTCATAATATAAATCTACAATGAGCCCTATTACAGTGAGACAAATGCAGAGATAGGGGTTAATGTCAATCAGACAAAGAAATGGGATTTTCTTACCAGTGTCACTTTATTCCCTTATAAATGTACAGATGACTTGAAATCTGTCATAATCACACCTGTACAGGAGAAGATCTTGAGAAAATCAGAGAAATATGAAACCCCTTTTTATGGACCTTCGTTCGCATTTTGTAAATAATCTTTATGACAATATTTACTCTTCTACTGAAGATTCAATACCTATGGGGATTGGCATTAGTAAACATGGGTTATAAATAAATTTTGGGAAATATGTCATAATGATCTTTTTAGTTACAAGTGGTCAAATAAATAGAGATTTTTTTTGTATCTGTAGTGTAGGCGCCTGGTACCTATTCAAAATTAATTCCTTAAGATATTAAGTGCTGCTTTAATCTCTTCTTATTTAAAGAAAATTATACAGAAACTTTAGAATTACTAAAAAAATCTTCTGGAAAATTTATTATTTCACAATTTGAATCTAAATACCAGACAGTACATTACCGAGGAAAAATTTGTAGGAACTTGAGCAGGGGGAAGTAATAAAATATTTAATGAAAGACAAATGATGTTTTGACTATATTACAAATTCCATGAATTGTTTGTTTAATGGAGTGACATGTAAAATTAATAAGGTGTTACTTTCATGGAAGATGTGTTTTCCATCATATATTTACATTTGTTCATGTCTTATAAAAACAGAAAATATTTGTAATTTATATTATTGCTCTTCTTAAAGTTAACGACACGTGTGACAAATGTACAAATGTGGATCGGGATTAATCAATCATGTCAGATCGAGTTTAATACACTTAAAGAAATTGTGAAAATTGATACAGACAACGAATATTTGTTTCAATAAATTATGTCTTTTATTGTTTGTTATGATCTATTTTTCATATTTTTTATTGGTTTGTATAGAATTGTTTTCTTTTGTTATTGAAATAAAACATAGACTTTATTAAAGTTTTCCAGAGAATTCTTTAAACCGCACATGTTAAGTGTTTCACTGGAAGACAACAAAAAAACTGAATATACGAACAATTGTAGATTTCTCCCTTAGTGGCATCTTTGTCCACTATCGGGCAATCTTGGTCCATGTATCCTTCTCTGGAAAGTTCTCTTATCAAAGACATTCGATCAAATTAAGCTTTTATTAGAGGACGTTTATTGTGGAGCGGAGGATTTTATTTTCAATGCTAACTCGTGTGTCATTTGTGTGCAGAGTGGGGGTGACTTTTGGATGAACGAATTACGGGTTTTCTCCGGAGGACTCCAACTTTTATCATCGATGTATTAAGACGTATAGATTTGGAAAGAAATCAACTAGGGTTGATAATGTATAATTACTCGTTTTAATGGAAGTTTATTTAAAACCGATTGTTTAAATGACAATGGATCGTTAAGTAAGAGTCGTTTATTAGGACTTCTAGGGCTTCCTAGAAATAAATAAAGATGAATTATTTCTTATAATATACAATAATTATTGACGGATATTGTTATTAACAATAAAAATTATAGATTTTATTTATTTCCCAATTGCATTGAAGGGTTCTTATTGCAGGGTGGAAACACCCTCGCAACACCCAGTCATGATCTGTATAGTCCGTAATTATGTAGCTGGAAACTCAAACTAACCGTACATTTTATTAACATTAATCCTCTCCTAACCAGTGTCCAGATCTATATTGCCTTTGTGTGCGGTGCCAAATGGCGGGTCTAATCACGTTTATCCTCTCCCATCATAAAGCGTCTGAAGAAAAATTAAGCAATTAATTTATCGATATCATTAAGTCAGATAGGACCAGTAACTGTGATAAAGAAGGCGAGCTACGACAATTTATGAGGATGGGCGTTTTGCTATCCTCCATACCTTGGATGGTACGTTATCGTGTACCATATCAATTATCTTATTTAGGGTTCAGTGCCTAACCTACTATAGTTTTTATTTAGGACACTATTGTATTAATCTCGCTTTAAACAGATCAAATGAATAGTTACTGTAGTAAAATTTTTAACCTTTAATACAAAAGATGGAATACTTAAGTCGAGTTTTGATTTAGTAAGATTTTTCCTTCAAGCAGTCGTTTGAAAACAAAAAACTTTTGATTACAATCAAAACTTCAAAAAATAAAATTGGATTTTTTTATAAAACAATTCACAAGAAATAATATTTCTCTTTGGAGAACAAAAAAAAATGGAAACCCTAATGTAAACGAACCTTCAGAGGAATACGATCCGAACGCCTGAGGAAATCCATTGACATAGAAACAAAAGTTGGACATTGTAAATAGTTATTTTGTTGTGTGTCGTGTGGACAAAAAGAAGAAATGGAATGTAAACAGAATTTATCAAATTTCGGTATTGTGGGGAGGACAGAAAGAAAGAAAGGACGGGAAAAAACTTTGTTCGCAAAATAACAAAATAGGAAAGTTGGTGATGAAAAAGTGTCCACAAAGTTTATTTTGGGCATTACTGAATAAAAGTGTCTGATTAGGCAATTATTTAATCTAATTGACAACTCGTAGTTTTACTTAACTTTCTTCCTCTCTGTCCTCGAATGCAATAATTGGCCCGAACAAAGTGGTGGATTTGATTGAAAGTCGGTCATTTATAACATGAATTCAATATAGGATTTGGACCACAAATCTTTGCCTCCTTTTTCTGCCACTTTTTGGAGTAAATGTGCGTATCCAAAGGACTTTATTGAATCAATAGCATTTTGTCTTCAATAAGTCGGAACATAAATAATGTATCGAATCATAACGAATTTGGTCTTGACTGATGATTTTTATCATCATAAAGTACAGAAAAGCTAAACAAGAATTTATATTAAGAATATTAAGGTTTGAAGTAGAGACTCTGTAAGAGAACACGTCTCCTTTTATTTTAAATATTTATTAATTGTTTAAAAATTTACCTGAAAAAACACCCTCAGATCATTTTTAAATGATTTTTATTGACTAAAATTAGATAATAATTCAAATTAACTGTACATGTGACTAATAAAGGGGCCTCGCACACACTGCCCTAGTGGGCGGTGCTGATTGGCGGGTCTAATGAACACTTTTATCCTTTCACATCCAGGCGCTTCTTAGATTATTTAAAGAAATTCCTATATAGACAGCAATAAGTTTGTTAGGATAAGAAATGGTGTTAGGCAGGGAGAGCTAGGGCGAATTATGTTGAAGGGTGTATGACTGTCGACCATACCTAATGACCCGTGTTCTGGACAATTATCTTAAGCACATATTTTATATATGAAGAAGGACTACAATCCCCGAGCTTTTTATTCGCCAACCAACCAATAGCCAATATTTAAATACGTCTGACTGAGGAAAATTAAACATGTGATAAAATTGATATGTTTTCAGTATTAAATTATTGACTTTCTTAATTAAAAATTAATATTAGAAAATATTCCATTTATACAGAGGACTTTTACTTTAAATCCTTACCATAAAATTAAAGAAGAAACAGAGAAGAAATCTATTTTGTTTGCGTTTTCACTGAAAGAATTCCATGTCAGACCAAGGAGACACTGTCAATATTTTATTACAGTTTTCCTGATTCCATCAAATTCAATCGGATTGATGATGGTGATAGATCTGGCGTAGCCCATAAATACAATGTGTAGAGGAAAGTTGTTGCGGAAGGACGAGCGGGCGGATGGTAAGGACTATTCTATAGAGAGAGTCTATAAAGATGATTTAGGTCCTTGTCAATCTAAAAATTAGGTATTTGATGGCAAAAGGAGAAAGAAGGGATGAGATGAGGAAAGAAGACCCATTTAATACTTTTCATGTCAAAGGCGGCTAAAGACGCATTTCTGAATATGGGGGAGAGCAAAAAAATTACTCTGTATATTATTCCACATTTTGGTATCTTTAATTTAATGTCGAAAAATGGAAAATCATCTTTGCACGCTCATTCCTATAAACTTTGGGGTGAAGCCAATTGGGAGGCTGTCGATCTAAGGGACAAAGAGCAACGTCCGTTTCGGTTTAGGATCATTGGAATTTCGTAGGGAAAAAGAAGGAGAAGGGAAGGGGAAGAGGGAGACAGGAAGAAGAGGAGGCTTTATGTCCATCGTTAGATGACTGGAATAAATTTGTATGATTTTATGGTATCGAAAACGACAAAGATGGTCATTATCATCATCCGTAATGCTCATATTTCCCATCAAACAGGTTATATGCGCAGGCAAAATGGAATAAAAATGGATGGCATGAGGCACAGAAGAAAAAATGGAGGCTAAAGTTGTGAAATCATGACAGGCAGCCGGATAAAAGGGCCGAGAGAAATGGAGATGGATGAGAATGAATTTGATACAAAATCAAAGAAAATATTCCACCTCATCCCTGGGAAAGATCTATATATTTTCCCCGATACCTGATATCATCGATGACGGTGATAATAATATATTGCAATTTTTGTAATATAATTCCACGTCGGAATGAATATTAAAATATATCTCCGGATTTTTATTGGCTCCCTTGGCTCGTCTTTGATATAGAAATGTGATTGCTGTTGGTGCGGGTCGGGTCGTCGGTCTGATTATTAATTAACATGTAACGAACGGAGGAAAAAATGACTGGAATTGGGATAGTCAAAGGAAAATTAGGAAAAGTTGAAATGATGTGTTGAATTCGTGACTTGAATTCGGAAGCAGCCAAGTAAATTCTAAGCTTTTGATGGCAACGGCGAAAAAGGCAAAAAGCTGTTGACATTTTTCTCAAACAGTCGCTGCCAGAGTACAAATGATTCGGACCAGGACTTTTGCTCCATATTCGAATTGTATGTTATCATAATTAAATATCAAACGGAATCAAAAAATCCAATTAAGCCATTACCATTTTAATTGATTGGTTCTAATTCACTTTTCTATATCCATTAATTGGAAATATGTATTTGATTAAATTGATTTCTCGCGAAAATTACCTAAAAATAAAATTCGTGGAATTTTTAATAATGGATTCAGTTGAAAAGTTCATTTATTATAAATTCACATTAAAATAATATTAACTCAGTTAAGAATTTTTAATGGTAATTTATTATCATTATTGATTTACAAAATAGTTATTTGTGCCACAAGGGTGTAAAATAAGCCATTTTCAACGAGGAAACGATAGTGAAATACGAGCCGTTAGGTGTGTTTTTCATCGTTTTCTTAAACTGTCTTTAACGCAAATTGATTCTGTAACGGTTTACTTTACAGCACGCGTGCGGTAATCTTTCAAAATTTTCACGCATTTTAGTCACAAATTTAATGAAATTGCATATTGTTGACATAACTAAATTTATTATTTAAATATTTTAATATGAAAATTTCGTTGTGAATTGTTGTTGCATAATTTGAAAAAAACGCTGTTTTACTATTAATTATCGATTACTTTTTTCTCAGAATTTCACAAAATAGCGTTCAATACACATGTGAAATGAGTTGTTACTGCACTCATTTACCTATTTTTACTCGCTGTGCTCGTCAAAATACAAAGAAAATTCGTGCCGAAAGGACCTCTCTTTCACCACATGTATCGAAAAAACTTTTCCACTTTCGTTAAAAATACACGTAAATTTAATTTAAAAAAGATTAGTCGTTACAACGGTATCTATTTGTAAGGTTTCTGGGTTCTATTTGACCGTTCTAGCGGCCTGGATTGTACAGTTTTTCCACAAATTTTGGCTTTGAATCAAATTTATCCGATTAGATTTAGACTTTCTTTTTTTCACTAGTGAAATAAAAATTCTTATTGTTCACTAGTGCGGATAGTGTCGACAGCTAGCCTTTTGATGCGAAAGTGCAAAAACATATTTTTTTTCTGTTAAGTACAATTTTGTCAAAGACTGCCTTTTTATATATTAAAAACTTTTTTAAAACAAAAAAATTATGAACAAAAGTTTCAAAATTTCTGTTTTGNTATTGTTAACTAGTGCGGATAGTGTCGACAGCTAGCCTTTTGATGCGAAAGTGCAAAAACATATTTTTTTTCTGTTAAGTACAATTTTGTCAAAGACTGCCTTTTTATATATTAAAAACTTTTTTAAAACAAAAAAATTATGAACAAAAGTTTCAAAATTTCTGTTTTGATACTTAGGTCATTAAGAACATTTTGGCAGTTAAACAATGTTTATAAAACATTCTTAACAAGAAAAGGCTTTTTGCAAAATACTTGTGTTAAAAGCTTAAAATATCACAGTTTTGAAAACTTTTCAATTGGTTTTTGAAGTGTTTCAAGTACAGTGATTTTCATTGTGTAATTTTATATTATATCTGCCTCTGTGTCCTAGTGGTTAGTACCCTGGACATCCTCCTCGAGGTCGTGGGATCAAATCCCGGGCGGATATTTTTCTAGCGCGAAAAAGTTTCCATTTGTGTGTATATCAACAACATTACGAAATAATATTCATAGCGAATTATAAATTTGTGATGGCGCAAACAAATAAATAAAATGGGCGGATTGACTGGATCCGTTTACAACCGGTCTAGGTGCTATTAACTGACTACTAATACACTGAAAAACAAACAGTCGTGTACAGTCTAACACCCGTTGGTTGAGGTTGAGACTACCCCTAGTTCCGTCGTGAATGTCGTGGGAATGATTATTTATTATTTAATTTTATATTAATTGTCATTTAATGTTTCATTTTAACAGTCTTCCATAATAAGTAGCCCTTATCAGTCCCCCTAAACTGATGTTCTATTTCTGTTATTAACATTGGTCTTAAAATATGAGCAATTCCAAAAGAACACGCATCCTGGTTAACCATTTGTAATATATTGTAAGTGCTTTTATATGCAATTTTCCGAATGCCACTTAAAAGTCTTGGTTGCGCTATAAAGTGTAACCACGGAATAGCGGCGTATTGGAGCCCTAAACAGCAGAGCCGAAAGAGCACAGTCAATTACGTTTATTCTCGCCACATTATCATATATTGACTTGTATATACAACTGTGTAACACGCAAAACCATTTGGCAGTGTGTAATAACACTTAATGTATAGTGTGTAATAATTCCATCTTGAAAATGGTTTCAATTTGAATTTAAATTTCCTGATTGGAGGGAATTTAGACGAGCACGTTTGTCGAATAAACAAATAAGTTTATGAGCGAAGATGGTATTCAGAGGGCTCAAATTGTTATCATTGGAAGTGGGAAGGGGTGGCATACTTAAAGGGTGTTTCGAAAATAGTGAGGATGGTAAAATTTATCTTTAAAATCTATTATACAATTTATAAGTCACTTTTCAAACGATTTTCAGTAAGATCAAATTTAAATTTTTGATTTACAATAAAAAATTAATTAATTAATTTAATAATGGTATATGTTTAAATCTTACACCAAGATTTGAAGCTTCGATAAAATTGTTTTTGTATTCCATGCAGTTTATTTTAAAAATGTATTAACCCTGTAATCCGAAGAAAAAATGAAAAATTGAAATAATTGTAGATTTTACACCTTCTCAAAGTTAGTGGGCCTATAGGCACGATCATTGCCGACGTACATACAATTTTTCAAACCAGACGCTTTCACCACTTAATTTACACTCATCATAATCTAATTTGTACAGTCATTGGTCTATTATGTACTATCACTCATAAACAACATGATTAAAGGCCCGCTTGGAGAGTTAACTTAAAGTTTGATATATTTCAAACTATAGTATTTTATATCTACTGCCCTAGTGTGTAGTAATGAATATGCATTTAGTACATATTAGTGCTGCGCCACCTAGAAGCACAACATGGTGATTTCATACAAAAGCTTTACCATCTTTGACTGTCTGTCTTACCATCTTTTCGAAATGTATTGTAACCGGAAATTTCCAAATCGACACGTTCACCAACTGGTGGCAAATTTTTAACCTCGAATTTAAAATGGAAATTTGATCTTTTAAATGCTGTGCAGTGTGCACATAGAATCCGGAAGATGTGTCATCAATAAAATAATGTTATCAGATTTTATAGTGAACCTTCTTAAAATTTGAATTTTACCAAAATTTTAATTTAAATCCATTTATTTGCATTGGTATTAGTTTCGTGTACAAATATAATTAGAATTTCAGCAAAATTCCAATACTTCCAACCAAATTTCAATTGTGATGGCAACAATTCCAGTATAGTTTTACCATGTTTTTGAGAGGGTTTAGCGCTATTAAAATTAGAAATAAATTTGCAAATATTCTTTAATATGATTTTTAATGTCATAATCACATTTTGAAGTATTTAAATATTTTAATGCTTCTGAAACTCACCCTTTAATCAAACCTTGAACAGCGACAATCTCTGAATTCGCATCAAGTGTCGAGAGAGCCTTGAAGGTTCTTTGGTAAATAATACTTTTGAGTCTATGTTTGAAGAGATGGCAAACAATGGCGAATTTTATCAAAAGATTGTAAGCAATTTTTGCACCTACCCCGAAATTTCACCCAAAAACCAAATGTACCGACTACGTATTTGCAGACAGAATTGTCGAATGTCGGCGCGGAGAAGGGGGTGGTTTGCGTATTTGCCGTGTAATGAAAATTGCGACTGAGTGAGCTTTTACAAAATGGAACGAATGTGCCGCTTAGCAAATATGTATTCCGCGCGCAAAAATTATTTGCCAAGCACTTTGGGAAGCCGTGGAAAAATTTCCATTTCCAAAAACCCTGTTAAAATTTACTCGCATTTATTTGTCCAGATGATTCCAGAACACGATTTCTGCAAACAGATTATTATTGATGGGTGACAAACTGTCACCAACTATGGACTTTAGCCGAATTGACAAGGGACAGTTGTATCAGGATGGATGGGTTTGAAAGATGACTAGAATTTAAACTTTTCATGCTATTACAGAAACATTTATTTTAACTTTTTCATCCGGATCTTATTACTAACTCAATAAATGGAAAATTAACAAGTCAATAGCCTTATCAGAATTTAACACTCGTCTTATTGATGCCAATCATTTTCAGAAAAAAGTGGAATTTAATCTTTGGTATTAAAAGTAAATTTTCTTTAAGTAATTAAGGCTCAAAATTAAAAATATTGTTATCTTTATAATAAATATTCCACGTTTTTCATTATAAGTAGCTTGTCTAGAGTTTCATACAGTATGTCGATGACACCTCCCATTTTTAACATTTTATAATTAAGAAATATTGTATTAAATAGTTATGTTATTGGCTGAAAACGTGTCATTATGTGTATGGTGTTCAGCCATATGCCCCTCTACATAGTTCACCCTACTAGATCTAGTCCTAACTAAGTTTTTTTTACTATCGATACAGTAATTACTTTAAAAAATCTGAGGAGCGTTTGGATAGGTAAGAATTGTTATTTGACCCGCCTTTTAGTACCGCATACGAGGGCAGTAAAGGTCTAGCCACTTTACAAGATCTATTTAATGATAGTAATACGAACAGTTAGTATGAATTATTAGCTTTTCCCGGCAACCAAGATACCATGTTGTGAAGGTTCCCTACACTGTTCATGTTTTGATATTGGGAGTTATAATATTATTTTGATAAATTATTATGTATTTTTCTAACACTCAACAAACAATCAAAGCCACGACTAATAATTTTAATATAGTATTACTTTTCCCACCACATTCCATTACGGAACTGGGCGTAGTCTCAACCTCAACCTCAACCCACGGGTGTTAGACTGACTTTTTTTCTAAGTGTGTTAGTAGTCAATTAATAGCACCTAGACCAGTTGCAAACGGATCCAGTCAATCCGCCTATACTTAATTATAATTCGCTATGAAAATTATTTCACAGTGTTATTGATACAGAAATGGGGAAACTTTTTTTCACTCTGAAAAATGTTCGCCCGGGATTTGATCCCACGAACTCGCGGAGACAGTCCAGGGTACAAACTACTAGACCACCACACAAATGGACATCAAGGCCACGTTAAAAAATGAAATCATTGACATTAATTACATACATTCGTTACGATTACATTCGTGACTATATTTATCTCCTTTTAAGTGCTTAATTTCCATTAAAAAATAAGTCTATTCTGAAGTATTTCTGTATTCAAAGCCCGTCTCATATTTGATTTATTTTTCTACCTGACTATAATACGGGAATCAAAAGCTATAACCATAAATTGGATTTTTGTGTAAATATTCTATCCTCCAGAGTATTGATTGTATTCAATTCAAGATATTTTTAGAAGTTCAATTTATTGAATGGAAACATTTTAAATATAATTAGTTTTTAATTTAAAATTTCAAAACTGTTGAGTAATTAAATAAACTTTGGACGTATAGAGATTATTACGAGTGTCATTGATATTTTTTTTTTATAAAATTATATTTCATGTAGATAAGATATACTTTATTATAGAAATGTTAATAAATTACACGCTTGATACTGTAATGGATCACTCCCATTTTGTTTTTGTACCAACTTTATTGATTGAAACTATCAGCTTTTACATGTATGTGAAAGTCCCGAGTGGACTGTGTCAATTTGCACAGGATTTGCTGGAATCACTTTTTGAAAAATTGAACAATAGATTGTCCTGACAATTTTTGTCCGATTTTCTCTTATTTACTGTGTGACTAATCGTCGGAGATTGACTGTGGTTGGCTATGATGGTGGTATTCCAGATAAGAGTGGTATGTGAGGAATTTGGAATGAAGGAAATAGGAACGATTTGCCGCCATATTGTCAAATTCGTAACAAAGGAGCTATTTGCAATTGAGGAATTGGCGAATTGTTGACTGGATGGTTGAAATGGCCGCCGCGAGTTATGTACACTAGTTGGCTGGACGATAAATTGTGAGATTGTTAATAAATTCTGGGCTAGGTAATTGAATGCAGAGTCTGGGACAAGGAAGATGAAATGCAGTAGAAATTCTCCGAATAACTCGTTATGAATTTTCATCCGCTAATATTTATTAAGCAAAAGTTGGAGTTGAAGAAATTGAAAAGTTTTCGATGTAAGGAATTTTTAATCTTAACTTCCTTCTCTCTTATTTATTCATCATATAATTTTAAAGGCAAACACCAAATTATGTTAATTAATTTAAGGTATTTGAATTGAGTGCTTAAAGCCATTTTTTGGTACACAGATTTTAACCAGAACTAATTTAATTAAAATCGTCTTAATATTTAATTACTAATAGACAAAGAGCCGAAAATTGGCAAGACGAAAATTATGCTTGTGTTTATAGATGCTTCATCTAAATATATTTTACATAATGGATTCATTTATTTATTTTTAATTAACTTTATTAAAAATTTCTTGCCCTTTGATCACAAATGGAATTATTAAATTTCTTTTAAAAATTGTAAAATTTTTAAATTCTACACGAGCTCAAATTAATTCAAAATAAAATTCAAGCTCAAAATTTGCCTATAATAATATCTCAATTGTATGGAACCTAATTCCGAGAGATTTACTCAAAAGTATTCCATTTAATTGCTTATTTTCCAACGCATTACTACCTTTTCTATTAATAACTTTTGTTCAAATATTATCATTTCTCGTTATAAAAGCCCTTGTTATAAAATCATCCCTCCTGTGATTTCGTTTGGGTGTACATTTCGTGGAAAGATTTGGAATAGCGATGAAGACAGGGTAATGATGTGTAAATGAATTGAATTTGCTTTTGTTTTATTGACAGAAGACAGCAACAAACTGGGGAACAAAGACAACGGAAATTTGAATAAAACATTTCGGATGGAATTGGGTACAGTGGTGTTCAGAAGTATAGGATAATTTTGTGTCTGTGGATGGAATAGTTTTTTTTATGATAAAATTTGTAAAAGATTGTAAATTTTAATTTTTGTTTTGCTAATGTTATTCAGTCCACTTATATAACAAAATTAATTACGCAACAAGTTTTAATATGAATTTTAGGACGTTAAAATAAAACTTTGGCTTTCTATGTGTTATCAAATTCGAAATTCAACATCGTAAAATAGAAGTATATTTTTTTATTATTTGAATGGAAGCGGACAATTTCCAATGTAATCCTAAGAAAATATTTTGAAAATTAAACCTTTATTAATAAATCTTCAATTATAAATAATTAAAATCATATAAATAACAATCTTCAATTATAAAATACTAAAAATTATGCAAATTCTGGACGTTTAGGATGTACAAATATCTCTCAAATACTATAGGTTTAACTTGGAAGTGATAAAAGTATAATTTTTTTTCACCTATGGGATAATATTATAAATTATCGGTCTGAGTATAAAATAGTCCATAGAAACAACACTTATAATAATGTATGCATTTTATTTAGGTTAACTTGGGAGAGACGCTATACTTTTTGGTAGAAGGGCTAGAAATAGAAAAATCAAACGTGTTGTAAATTTTATTGCTTTGAACTTTGAAGGCAAATTAGTATCATTAGGTGAAAAAAAAAATCTTATGAAAACAGGTGGTTAAGGTGTGAATTACAATTCCTTTAGAAACATGGTAAAACACTAAACAACTCTTTAATAGCAATCCACATAATACATTAAACCAACAATAACTATTCTATATCTAAGTTTTTATGAATTGCGGCAAATGAAACCATATAAATACCAAATATGACGTCTCTCATGTAGTATGAAATCGTTTACTTATAAAGTTTTCAAACTTTAATAATAATAATTTTCCCACTACATTCCTGGATGGAACTTGGGGTAGTCTCAACCTCAACCATCGGGTGTTAGACTTCTCATGACTATTTATCTTCAGTGTATTAGTAGTCAGTTAATAGCACCTAAGACCGGTTGTAAACGGAACCAGTCAATCCGCCCATTTCATTTATTTGTTTGCGCCATCGCAAATTTATAATTCGCTATGAATATTATTTCGCAATGTTATTGATATACACAAATGGAAACTTTTTCGCGCTAGAAAAATATCCGCCCGGGATTTGATCCCACGACCTCGAGGATGATGTCCAGAATGCTAACCGTTAGGACACAGAGGCAGATAAAACTTTAGCCAAGAAAATATTAAGAAAAAGTTTTGCGTAACAATTTTTTGGCCTGTACTGTATATAGTATTTCATAAAATTGATTGTGTGCTAAAATGATGTCTGACGTACAGAATACATTATCAGTTACTACAATACTTTTGTTTTCTTGTTAATACAATCTATCCCTATATGACGAATGATTTGCATTTTTTATATTTATTTGTGCTCGCGCGATTCGTTGAACAATGGTGAAGTGAAGAAGCCGGAAAACGGATATGGGGAGTATTTATTTTTAACAGAGTCTGGGTAGGAAGAAAGTGGGGAAAAGGCTGTGTAGATATATAAATTCATATAAATAAACGAAGACCAGTTGTAAAATAAGTAATAAAAAGGAGCGAGCGCGCGAAAGAGGGAGACGCAGAAAGGAAGGTAATTCACGCGCTTTTATTCTTTATTTAACTTTTGGATTGCTTGTTGGGAAACAGGAAGAGGTTTTTGTTGAATGTGCTTCTGTGTGAGCTGTTGTGCGGCCGCAAAAAGGAGAGAAGCGTGCTCGGAAAGATTGGTGCCGGCTGATAGGAGCAGCGTCAACAGTGAGAAAGTACTTGTGCGAAAATTGGAGGGAGAAAGCGCCCGGCAGCAAATAAAAAGTCTAAAATAAAGTAAATTGAAAGAGAGTGTGTGCTTTTGAGTGACAGATAACAAGATTTTATTATGACGGAAAAAGGGTACCATCACCTGTGCTCATTTAATGACGAGGCAACAAGGGGCGGGAGAGAGTGGAAGAAAAGGCCCAGTCAGCGCGATTCCAGTACAAGGAAAAAAGGGTTTTGGTTCTAGTGGAAAATTTGGGGTTACGGCCACATTAACTCGAGTGGATTGGTTCGGCACAAAGTGTATATATTTCTTCTTTCAATTCAATTCCTGGTCGGATTCAAGCCCTCAAATTTGCAATTATACTTATAACGGTTTTTATTATTCTGCGCCAGGATTTTATTGTGGTGAGAATGTCGGTGCACAGTGAGACCATTTCTAAATTTATCTAACATCAATATTGTTTAAATCAAAATATTCTATAAAAGAAACCTTGAAATTTAAATTACTCCAAGAATTAGGTAAAAATTCACCTAAATAAATGAATTATAAAAAAATTGCCAATCGACGAAAAATTAAAATTTTTTGCCATTTTGTAATTAGAAATAATTTTTTTGAATGAAAAAGCAAACATTTACATGTTCTGTAGATTAATGTTTTAACTGAGGTAATCATTTTGTCTTTTACTAAAATTTCTTTTGATTTTATAACGTTATATATTTTTCACCCTCTCCATGGAAAAGTTTTATTTTAGGGTCCTCAAATTGGGATTTTTACCTAATGGCATTGTCAAATAGTTATTTGTGCCACCCTTGTAGCAACTGTGAAACATTCAAGCCGAAGGCTAGTGTTTCATCGTTTTCGAGTTAAAAAACAGGACTTAACACCCGAGCAGGACATAACGTTTTTTGCACTCCATTCATGGGCACTGAAATTATCACAATTTCACATTAACTTTCATTATTTACAAGGAAAATTTAAAAATTGACATGCTTCACGAATGTTTCAAGGGAAATCTTAAATTGTAAAGTTACCGTTAACAGTTGGAATTTAAAATAATATAATTTGTTTCTCTTAACTACGTTAGGCAAATGCCTACTTTATTGTTGTATGGAACATTTGTTTGCTTTAATTTTTGTAAAATAAATTTCTATTTATAGCAATATAAGACTATTACTATAATTTACTTACATTACAGTTAAACAGATTTATCTCTGATATATACGTAATGTGCCAAAAATCGAACAAAAATAGCACAATTATATGCAGATCGCTGTTGAAACGGTAAATATTAAAACTTAAAACCAGGAAACGGTAATTAATCCGCAACATAATCACGGTCCTATGGCATAGCCGAGACCAATATTTTGTGTAGTTTAATTTAATAATTTTAATTTTTCGAATTCTTTCTTCTAATTATGATTTTTATAGATTAAATATAGATGATTTTTATTTTTGGGATATATTACAATTTTTAAAATAATGTTTCAAAATATGATTGTACGAAAACTTTTTAATTTCTATATTTATCATAATTATCTTAACAGTTTCTGATGCTATGAACGGTATTTTAATAAATTATCTTTGGGGAAGTAATTTAGTATTACTGACCTTTATTTAACAAATTAAAAAATTCTATGAAATAACAATTACAAAGTTCCAAAAATAGGATAATGCCAATATTTTCTTTATGTATTACGAAAACATCTTCATAAGATGTTAAATTCTTATGATCTTTCTTTTAATCAGTCTTTGGGAATCCAGCTGTGAAGTGAGTTCATCTAATTATAAGCCCCGTGGTTCCGACCCATTGAAATTAGTTTCTATTTCTGTCTTGGCTAATTTTCCGGTTCTTTTCTCAATTTTTTCCACCCCGATACAAATCCTTTCGAAAATACGTATTTTTATGAAGTAAATAATAATATTCCAGAAATAATTTAAGCTTGTTAAAATTTTTTAATGGCACTTGCCTAATTAACGCGCCATATTTTTAATTTATGCGTGAAAATGTGTGAAATAAAATTATGTTAATTGTCTTAATTTTTCGCACCCACGTGCGTAGTCAAGGGGTTGATAATAATGTTGGAAATTAAACAATAAATTAATATTTTGGTCGAAAAGTTATTGTTATGATGAACGCCGTAGCTCGTAAAGTGTGGGAAATTGGGTTAATAAATGGAGATCCATTAAGTGTGGTTACGAGTCTAATTAATTTGGGGTTGCTTTTAAAATGTATATACTATGGATGGCATGAATTGTCAGAAGCTGTATGGCTATAAATTTTCGTTTATTAGTTTGGAGAAAAGGTATATGCAGATTTGGTGTGTTTTGCCTTTAACCGTACATTTGTATGGTTTTTGTTATTGAAGAAGAATGGTCTCTCTGTTTGGAATTTCAATGGGGCGATGTTCTTTGCTGTGTTGTGAGACGAGTTTGAAAGACTGCCATTGAGGATTGAATGGCGAAATTGGCAACAGTTTTCCAGGAGTGTTTCATACAATTGTTTTAAAGGCAGTAAAAGGGGAACAAGGCCATTATTTCTGTACTAAACTGAGGATACACATTTCCTTTACCTCCTCTCCTGTAGAAGCACTCGGATTTGGCAACCAATTCTGCAATAATCGTGTTCAACAAAGAACAACTTGTTCGTTATTATGTGCACTATTGAATTTAATGTGCAAAATGTTGCAATCATTTTTTGAGTGTTATTAATCCAATTTGATAAAAGTTGAACTTTTTAGAGCTTTTAAAAATGGCGAACTTTTTTTACAGTTGATATGATCAGAGGAATAAAAAAACGTTGAATTCAATTTTTACAATCGCGATAAAAATGCGTTTTTGACGTCACTATTGATTTATTTTTAAATGCAGATTTTCAACCCCATTTTCCATTCTATTTTCATCAAGGCCCTATTGTTGCGATAAAATTTTGATAAACTGTATTTTTTTACTTCTTTTTACTCATTTCTTTCATGAAACAATTAATTTTCCATTGAATAAAATCAGCTAAATTGCAACGGACACGATGAAAGGGGATGCTTTTTGACCGGAAATTTAAATCAGCTATTTATTTTATTGTGGAAATTTTCCATGGGGTTTTTTTCTGTTCCATTCATTCTGATTATTGAAATGAATAATTACTGTGTATATATTTTACGCTGCAGGAGCCCGGGAACTTGATAACGGTGCCGCAAATATATGGGTTTTAATCGAAACAAATTTGCATACCAAAATTGAAATTGATGAGGATGCGATGAAAACTAATTATAATATTTTTTAATCGACGAAAATATCGGCCAGATAATATCCGGAATTGTTCAACGTTTTTCAAGAATGTCAGAGAGTGGGATTTTTGCAAATTAATTCCATAAATAACTGAGCGAATTTTCAAAAATTGATTAACTTTATTCTGAAATTAGATCAATTTTAATCTGGTTTTTGTTTTGTTTAATCATTTTCCCTCAAGGGATATTATTTAATTGAATGTGGCTTTAATTAATTTAGAATCATTGTCTACATAATTTGTAATCATCTTAGATGTACGGAAATCATATATCATGTCAATTCTAATGAACAATAGGTCGTAATTATATGTGTCAAGTCTGATCTAATTATGTTGTTATTAGGAAATAACAATTCAATGTAATTATCTTCATTTAATGCGATCGAATTCATCAATTTATGTTTATAATCAACATCAAATGATTTTTGTGAGAATATTTTTGTGAGAATATTTTTGTTCTTCTAAAGTACAAAATTATTTATTATCATTTAATTACCAAAGTAACCTTACGAGATTCCCACGATATCCATTATAATTAGGAGAAGTATGTACAAAATGGCATATAGTTTTGTTTTTGGATCATAATTCTTTATGGGTACCAAACAACAATGCCATATTATACAGTAATCATTACCTACATCATTTTGTCTATATTTCCCTTATAATAACCGTAAACCCGGAAGAATGGGGCCATTGTCAATTTCATACAAATTAGTAGGATCCACAGAACGACAGCCTTACTTCGAACCGTTTTTTTGTAAATGTGTTTGTGACTGTTTCTAAATCGACACGTTTGCCATCTGGTGGTAGTTTTTAAACTAATAATTGACATTTTCTATATGGGGTTTCAATGAAATTTAACCTTAATTTACGGTTGAAAAAATCCGGAAGATGTGTCCTCGATAAAATAATGGCAGTCATTAGATTGTCTAGTGAACCTGCTTTAAATTTGAATGTTTACAAAAATTTGAATTTTAAATTAGTGATCTGTGAAGGAGTATTTGTGTCGGGTAAAAACAAGGGTGGCCCTGTTTTGGTGGATTTGGCTTTAATCTGTTTTTCTTCAACAAAACTACATTAACAGATGCCGAAAAAAATTTCTCTATGTAGGACTATGTTTAAAATAGGAAATATTCTGTTGTATCTATGTGCAAATAAAATAATTTGTAATTATGTGGAATTCCATATTTCACAATTTTATATTTAAATAATTTTAAGAATCATTTGTATATCATCACATTTATAATCATTACACAAACTTCAGTTATAGTACACATTCCTAGCATAAATACAGCTGCGATCTAAATAATAGCACCAAAGGAAGAAGTTTATAAGAGAAGAAATCTGGGCTATTGTCTGTTAGCACTAACCATTCATCATAGTCTCCTTTTTTCTAGAGACATGAAAAATGTCAAAATATATTTTCCTTCTAAGCTACTAAGATCAAAAATTATTAATTTTAGTAGTAGAATTTTGGTACAAGGTACTAATTTTGTGTATTTACACGATTTGTAATTGTCTGCGGGTATTGAATTATACTTTATTCAACATTGTACGATTATAAAACAATTTCGAGAGGAAGCATTGGCTACTCAAATATAAACATTTTTCAACAGAATTGTATAAAATATATACAATGGTTACTTAATTACAAATACTACTTATTCTTGCTTTGTTTTGACAATACTTTGACAACTGTCTTCCGTCTCCCTCTTACAAATAAGATTAATCATAAGTTTAACAAGCGGTGCTATTAATTCGCTCGCAACTGTATAATTATGACTTAGTTCGTAAAGTGTTTCCAAACTGATACTTTGACCTTATAAACCACATCCTTTAAAACAAATAATCTAATGGCAAAACCAATATTTTGCGAATGAAACCAAAACATTTTGTTGAATATTTCATTATCTCCATCATTATTTAAATAAATTATTCAGATGTATGTATGTATATCAGTAATCTGCAATGTAAACTTTCCTGGAATGCTCTAAATGCAAACCGAGTTATGTACTGTAATAGAGTTGCTATGTCAAGAATAGCCGGACTGGTGCTGACCACAAACAAGCATTCATTTATATGTGCACGTAGTTTTGTTACTAAGAGAAGAGATTAAAGTCAATAAATAGAGATTAGGGGTGAGTTGTGAACAGAGAATACGTATGTTAGTTCATTTAGAAGGTTTTGTACATCTGGAGATTGTACATAATACAGGCACTCAATTTAAGCTCGTTATTTGCGCATGAAAACAAGAAAATTGATGACTGGCAGATATTATTTGCTTATCTCTACTCTCAATATTGATAAATCGAAATTAAGAGACTGTATTTGCTAGTCTTGTAGCTGTTGTTATGGCAATGAATTAGAATTTGTTTCTAACATAGAAGCAAGCTTTATCAATTTATGTTGTACAGTCGGTTAGATAGTACTATGATGAAAGGACTGTAGCCGAAAATTGGTTTATGCTTTTGTCGAAAAAAAATCTTAAGAAATTACTTAATAGCAAGTTATTTCTATACTTTAGCACAAAATAAAACGAAAAACCTATAATGTCGCTCTATGTTTTAGTTTCAATAGCATTGTACAAGTAATTGTTGCACGTGTCTATACAACATTTATTAAGTACAAAGTTTTTACTGTTTTAACTCGTTTAGGAATATAAAACTCATCTTGTGAAATTTACTAGTATTTTCCAGAATTTGTGTAGGTTTATTTTAACATTTTAAACTTGTTTTAAAAACTTGAACGAGACACAAAAATCGAGGAATAACCGGATCTTTCTGTTAGTATTTGGCTTTTATTATCAAATAGGTACTTATAAAACTAAAAGTGACAGTTGTACATTTGTTTTTTTCTGTACCGAAAACCCATCAAAACTGATCTGCGATAGAAAATCATTTATGTTTGATACTAATCACAACATCGCAAATTATTTGCGGACTTGTACCATTTGAAATTGTAAAATGGAGTTGTTTGATGAGTCTTATTGCTATAATAGTATATTTCGATACAAGTGGTGAAATAGAGATTATTACAGCACGAATTTACCATGTATTTTGACATGCACGGCGAGTAAAAATAGATAAATGAGTGTAATAACCGATTTCACATATGTATCCAACGCTATTTTGTGTAATTGTGAAAAAATACCAATTAATTTCATTTAAAAATTGTGGGCACAATGTGTACAAGTAAGACAGAGTGTGCATTAGAATGAAATGAGAATTCTCACAACGAAATGACTTTGACAATAATATTTATTTTCATTAAATTGGTGACAATTTGCGTGCAAATTTTGAATTATTTCAACATTCCGTGCAGAAAAGTAAATCTTTACAAAACCAATTAAATTAATTATGGCACTTAGGATGCTTGAAAAAGGATCCAGTCAATCCTACCCACCCAGGGATCAAACCCATGGCCTTCGAGAAAGTAGTCGAATGCATTACCACTTCGGCTTTGAGACGGGCAATTGATTTTAATTAAGTTGATAGTAATTAAGTAAGACCTATTAACAATTGTAATAACCAAAAGTGTCGATCATTGTCTTATTGCACAAGCTGTATCAGCAAATTCCTAGCTCTACTATGGGTAGAGTTGTTGGAGTAATTCTGGTCCTGCAAAAACAGAATTTTGCTATTTGAAACATGACGGTGAACATGGAAGTAAGTGGTTTTGCAATTCTCTGTTTTGTGTATAGTATTCGCACAACAACCGACAATTTATCCAGTATTTGCAGGAAACGTGTGGCTTGTCAAACTTTTCACAATTTTAAATCAACAGAACCCCACTCTCTCCCATCGGCAAATATGAGCGTGTTTCTATAAATAGGGGAAGGAGTGTGAATAATGGGGGTAGTTGGGGGGGAGTTTTGGGTTTTATGAATCGGATTATTGTTGTGTTGATTATGACAGTGCCCATTATACCGAAAGTTAATCCGGTGAAGCTTATTAAAGATGAACGGTTTAATTAAATTTAGGTTATGGAATTTTGTTAGGTGATTTTAATGCAAACAAAGTTTTCGCAATATTCGTATTAGTTGGAATGAAAGCATTTGGTTTGAAAGTTGATTTTTGTATTTAAGGCAGTTACTTAAAATTCCAAAACTAATATTAATACTCCAGATGGCCACACTAAGGGTATTTTCGTAAATGTTTTCCGGGAAAGTTGGACTGGTCTAAAAATTGTGTCCGTTTAATTTGCACTTTAATATAAATATTTTAATAGGGGACTTGTGATGTGGCCTATGTATTAATTAAACTGGACCAGTCATGCATAAAAGGTTTATTAGAGCCGCATTAATTCAAATATTAATTATTCAGATTCCGAAACCGGAATTGAGATTAAATTTTAAATGTTTCTTTTAATGAAAAGAATATTTTAATTTTTTTGTAAAATAAAATGTATATTAATAGTTATTTATACTACATGGTCGGTAAGATAGGGCATTTTTAAACACAGGGGTTGTTTTAAGCCACAAGCGTAGCGAGTGCCTAAAAGAAAGGTCTTGTGTTTAATAATGCTTATCGACCGTGTTTTATACAATTTTTTATGCATTTTTAAAAAAAATTATCACAAAAATTTAAAAAAAGCATTCGTTGTCTTCAAATCAAATTTAAATTATTTGTCTCCCTCACATTGTTTTCCTTTCCTTTTATAATTCTAAGAGGAAATGGAGGAAGCAATTGATTTAGTACTAATTTAATTTTAAACGATCCGATAAAATAATCAAAAACAAAGTTAAACTCTACATCACAAGGCTGACGTACATATAAATTGGTTGGATTTCTTTCACGGAGGTCACACTTTAATAATAAAGAAAAAAACACTAGTGCTATAAAGAATTCTTTAAAGCACTAGTGCTATAAAAACGTATTTGACAGAACAAATTTTAGTGTCATAATATCAATTTTATATAACTAAACTGCGTAAATTAAATAATATAAAATTATAATTTTATAAATATTAAATCATTGATATTTTATCTCTACTACGTTTGCATTTGCAATTAAGATTATGAACTGAACGATATTAAAAAGAGCATATTTAATTATATTGGTTTGCGGTCTGAGGGTTCATCGTTGAAAGTGCAAAAAAATTCAATTGAGAGTTTTTTCCTCTCAAACTTTTTCCATTAACTATAACAACGCATTCCGTATGTCAAGGGTTGTTTCGGCTCCCTGTAGAGCAACATCACCAGGATGTATCTTAGTGTTTGCCGAAAGGCTCCAAACAATACGATTCAAGCGGTGGAATTGAGATTTTTAGTAATAATATAAAGAATATGAGAAGAAGGAAGGCGTAATGGGATTTAAGGCTCGTAATGGTAATGTAAAATTAAAATGCATAGAATTGGAACAAATATTTGTGCTGACGATGAATCTCATCCAGAAGTAGGATTAAAAACTGTAATAAAAATGAGGGCAGAAATGATGACGATGAGGAGAAGGAGGAGGAGAGATTAAGGCCAGATGGAGTGAATGCACAACAAAGAGCAAAAGGTGCACTTGAAGGGATTTACCCATCTGCTGTTATGGCATTAAGAGGTGCACACGAGAGCACAAGAAAGGTGTATTTTACCTAAAGCGATCTCTCTCCCCTTTACCAGGTATTATATTAAAATGCACTACATTTAATTAATGCTTTCAAGTGAAACTGTTCTCAGGAACATGTTGAATGAATATGGGTGATTTTGAAGGGGAGACGACGACCATAGTGAACTTTCAAGCTTATTCACTTGCCCAAGTATACTAACTTGATTTCAAGTGCTGCTCAGGTAAAGTTTGAGAATTTAATAACTGTTATTAACTGGCACAATGCAAGTCGTTGCCAATTTGTAAGATTAATTGAAATGTCAATTTTAGTCATATAATAAACAAAGTTGGAGGATACAAAATTCATTTGAGAAATTCCTGACTTAACAGAGATTTTTTAATAAACTATTTATGAGCATTCTTTATAGTTTATTTTGCACTAGGTTTCATCAAATAATTTGACCAAATACTACTTCTCACATCAATAATTTTAAATTAAAATTTTAGTTAAACTCAAATTTTAAGAAGGTTTATTAGAAAATCTTATATCCGCTTTTTTTTTATTGATGACACATCTTTTGTATCCTGTGTGCACATTATTTTAAAGACTAAATTTCAAATTAAAATTCAATTCACTTTGAATCGCCATCTGAGAAATATCAATTATTAGTTTCAAACACTGTCATGAAATGGCGACCGTACCGATTTAAAAGAAAGAGTCACAAATACATTTAAAAAGACGAATTGTTAGAAGTAAGGTTGCTGTTCTTATTTTTAAATGGGACCCTACTTATTTATATGAAATTGACAAGGGCACCCTTCTTGCGGGTTTACGCCAATTATTTATAAAACAATACTTTCCGAATTGACTGAAGATTCATCTTGCTCTTTAATGTTTTAAAAAATAATTCAAGTCTTAACTACAATTTTTTTTAAATTATAATATAGATTTGTTTCAGAAAAAAAATTGGGAAAACTATTCCATTTTCAAAATATAAAAAATTATATATTATATTAAATAAAACAACATATGATTATGTTCAAACCAAGGCTAATTAACAAAGAGGTCAATCAGATTTTGTTTTGAGAGGTTGTGGCGTCCGTTTGCTTAAAAATGGTCACAGCACATATTTATTGTGTTGAATATACTCTTAACTTTAAAAAATTTACACCATTTTTTTATTTCTTTATGAAGAAAACAAAGAAATTAACTTTTTCGATTATTTCCACATTTCGACAAAAACAACTTTCTTTAATCATTTTAACACATAATAATTTTATCTTAGGTACTTATTTCACAAAGTTAATTACTATAACTCTACTCACTCAATTTGAAGTAATTTTCTTAAATCAAACTAAAACAAAGTTAAACATGCCGATTATGACGTCATCGATGGAATTTGAAGCCACTTTTCTATGTCAGGTTATTACAGCAACAAATAATCGGCATGACTACTTCTTTGTTGAGCGAATTTAGTTCAAACTATTTTATTAAGTTCTGTTTAAATACATTCCTTGATATTAACAGTATTCATCGTTTTAAAAAAAAAATACTTTCGAAAACAGTTTTAAATTATTTAATTTTAATCTAAAAGTTTTTCAATTGTTATCAAAGGTTATTTGAAACTACCATTAACTGATTTTATTTAAAAAAACGTTTAATACTTTTCAGCACATAAAAAATTCCATCTGAAAGTTTTTAATCGCCTCTAAAACTGAATTTTTAAGCGTAGCTTGGCGCAGGTACAAATATTTTAGCCGATTAAAGTTTAATTAAGGTTTCAATTACTGAGACTGAGGAAGGTAATTCAAGACCAGCAGTTCTCATAATGTATTAATGGCCATTTAGCCCCAGAGTGCTGCTAATGATCCTAATTGCAGTTTCTGTTTTATGCAACTATACACATATTTTCAACTCACTCGACTCGACTGCGCTCTGGTTCGGCGGAGGAGCATATTTCCGCAAAAGGATGTTTTCTGGATGAAACTTATAATTGTTTTTTTCTTCTTGTTCTCTTTTTTGCAGGCTGAAATATGGAGCGTTTTTATTGCGATACTGCGAAAAAGTGTGCGCAATCTGCAGGCATGTACAGATGTCGGTTTAATAGAACATGTCCTGGTACGACTGCAACGTGCCGAGACGGTAGTAGCGGGTAAGGAGAATTATTTTCATAATAATACGTTTCTGACAAGAAAACCCCCCTGCTGTAGTTCTTGTTTATTTATTATTGTTGTAGTCCCTGTTGTTAATTTCTGTTCCTCTCCCCTGGCATAGCCGTTATAATGGTACTGGAAAATGGATGGTGCCCTGTTGTGTTGAGCCAATTCCAATAGTCCAGCCACATGTTTGCGAGGCGTGACAAAGCTCAGGGCTCAAATCGCAGGAATTGCTCTGAATGTAAAACGTGATCAATACAATTAAGACTAGGAGTAATGTTCAATACACAATTGAATTAGTCGCTTTGAAAACAAGTCATATTTCATTGGGTATATAAGAGTTTCAATGGATTCTTTCTATGTTATTAAAAAGGACTTTATTGAATTAAGAAACATATTAAATGATAAGAACTCAATATGTTTTTAATATATATTTCTTCCGTAGCGAAGACGTTACTTTCGGAACATAGGGCAGCGAATATAATATTTTTAATATAACATTAATTAAATCAAGAAGATAATTTATCAAGTTAATAAATTATTTAAAGTTGTAAATGTAATTTAAATTTGTAATATTTTACAATTCATAATGCAATTTGAAAATTCTTTAAATATAAAATAGTAATAAATCGCAAAATTAAATTATATTTGATGTAATTTATTATTCTTAAACCTTAAATAATGTTCGAGACGAGACAATTGCGTTTTTAAATTTCCATTTATTTGAAATAGAAACTTGATCTCCTTATAATTAACCATTATTAATCCAAAAACGACCTTTTATTGAAATTTATTTCTTTATTAAAAACTAGTAAATAATTTATTTTAATTTTTTTCTACTCAAGTTCCTGTTTCAAATTCTGGAAAAGGGAGTTTAGATCAAAATACTTTTCATACATATCGTCACATTACCAAAAACGTGAAATTATTAATAAAACCAGAGAACGATATAAATTCGCGATTTCGTACAGTTTTAGAGTTTAATTCCATTTCTCAATCAAAAAGTTGAAATAGGTGAAATTAATGTTCAGTTATTTACAATTGATCACTAAACACTAACCATCTCTACATAAAAGTCCTGAAAATTATCCAATGACTGAAATCTTCGATTTTATAAGCATTGGAAATCAATCCAACTTGAAATGACAACAGTAAATAAGTAAATTGTTATTAAAGATTCTAAATTATACCAAGTGCCACATGTCAATAAAAAAATTGTTTTTTTTATATTAAATTTGGTTTAGATAAATATTACAAATATTTTGACATTTTAGTCTGATAAACAAAATCCATTATTCTCGGATGGAATAATATGTTCTTAGATACTTATTACACGTATTTATTATTTGTAACAGTCTTTTGTGACAAAATTAACTCTAATTTTCATGCTTATAAAATTCAAAATAATGCTTGACAGGTATGATGACGTTTCACAGTGTATCGCAAGAAAATGCACCTAACCTTTTTGTTAATTAACCTTGATACTAATATTTAATTTGAGAATAAAATCATTTAATTTTTAAAATTAGTTATAAAACTAATTTTACTTTATTAAAAAAAGACCTTACTTTAAATTTTTCAAAAGTTCTGTAGCAAACACGGATAGAAATAAGTAATTTACTTCTAACACAGCTAGTAGAATCCTATTGTTGTGTTAAACTTGATTGAATAAATAATATACTATAAATAAATACACTAGAGTTCTCATGATATGTAATTTTATTAATGGAAATTATATAATAGTGTTTTAAACAAAATTATGACATCTATTTCAAATTTTCATAATGGAAAACGACGTATTTTCAAAACGACTTATTCCGAGGGTTTGTCAATTAACCCAGTTTCTGATTGAAACTGGCCAATATTTTAATTACGCCCGTTGAATTTCAATACCAACAACGGTACCGACCCCCATCGATCTAAATTGGATGTGTCATTCAATTAGCAGCATTGGCTGTAATCGGAGTTTTGCCTATTAAAATATTGATTTTATGTGAGATGTTGTGGAAGCGACCTACAAAAAGATTATTAAAAAGGGCGACGCATTACTGTTTTAATCCCTGGTGAACCCTGCTAGGGATTATTCTCTGGATGGTGTGGCATTTGAATGACGGCTCCGCACACAAATTTTGAGCTCAATGATGCACAATTTTGCTGATGTTCATTTTGTTTAGAAGTGCTTAATGAGAATTTGTGGTGACGTGCAGCAGGGGCTGAATTCTGGGCGCCAATTCCGGTTTGGCTTTGTCGTACCTCTCGTTCTCTGTGCCTCGGATTCTGGATGTGGGAAAGCAACGACAACGACGAGTGCCATTTCAAAACACAAAGCCACATACATCGGGTTTATTTCTATTGGGGTTAATTTAGTTCCAGAAATGCACCACCAGAGACTCGTGCATCCAATATTTGTTCTCAGAAGAGTGATGGCGAAGCTCTGTGCAAATTGCATAAACATTCTAATCCCGTCCAGAGTGGATGTTTATTATTCTCCGAAACCATTTAAATCAACCGATTTTAAATCTATTTTCTAATGGAAAATTGTTTTAAGTTTGAACTCTTTTGTTGATTTTTTTTAGAAAATTGGAGATTAATTTTTTGATATTTTGAAATGTAGAGGACCATTGTTTTAAATAGTAATAGACAATTTTTATATCTTTTTTTTAACAAATTGGCCTTATATTAATTTTTATTCTTTTATCAAACTGTTTTATACAATAAAAGTTTTTACAAAATAACACAAATGAAATCATTCTTATGTAGATAATTCAATATTCGATGGAGACGCTTGGTGATTTATATTCAACTTGATAAATATTGTTCAACATGAAAGTCGGATTAATTAATATACATTATGTTTATTTGCATTTATATAATACTTATTTTTTAGAATCACACACGTGTGAATTTCTGATAATTTTATGCAAAATCAATTTAAAGTTTGGGATCTAAATTATTTATTTTAAAGTTTCATTGAAAATGTTAAGTTGCGCTACAAAAGAATCTGGTCGCTCTTATCAGCCTTTAACAATATTCCATATAATGCAAGAAATTTCGATTTCTTATATGGTTAATGAGTAAAACACAACTATTAATTTAAATTATATAAATAGAACTTTTGGTTTGGGAGCAGAGTTGTCTCATTTCTGTTTGATGAAAATGTGGTGTATTTGCCATTTTAGAGAAAAGGAAATATAGTGCGTGGTTGTTGTTATATTCAACAGCATATTCTTTCAAAATTTACTGGGTTCATGGTCTGAAAGGAAAATCCTTCAACCTGTTCTAATTGGGATGATCATTCTGGTTACAATAGGGACGGTAAAATGTAGCCGATTTATTAAAAGAAAATGATTGTTGACTATTTACATTGAACAATGAATATAAATTTATGCGGCTTTCTGGAAAATTTCCATTGAAGTAAATATTAACAAATTATGAGTTGTCTAATAAATATTTAACGCTCAACAAAGGATTATCGGTGCAGGGAGAAACCACCCACACAACTTGTTCCCATGTTTTCTTTAGTCTATAAATAAATAATTATTTATACTAACTGCCCGTATTACTAATTATGAACCTCTCCTTAAAGTGGCAAGACATATACTGCTCTCGTGTACGGGTCGTAAAATATTTATATCCTTTCATATTCAAACGCTCCCCATTATACGTATATTTAAAGAAACTACTATTAGGATAGCAATAAGTTAGTTTGGGTCAGAATGGCTAATAGGCAGGGAGAGCTAGGACGAATTACGCGGAGGGGCGTATAGTTGTCCACCATACACCTAATAGTAAGTACTAGATAATGTCTGGAAATTATTACTGCTGGCGGAATTAGCATCGAGACCCTTATACCGAATTAAACACGCATAGTTCTTAACAGTAGGGTTTATTCATTGTTCAATTCTACGACCTCTCGATCCTCATCCCAACTGTATTACTGTCTCTCTCCGATCTGCACAACTGGTTTTACTTAAACATAAATATCTTTTTATAAAATACAGTCGAATCTAAAAAATTCGAACCTCCAAGGGACCCCTAAAATAATTATCGAGTGTAATACACTCAGTGTATATTATCAAGTACGGTCAATGTAGAAGTTGATATTATTTTCGTTCGAATTACTCAGAGCACAAAACTATGTGGATTTAGTTCGAAATAACAAGAGATTTTGTGAGGAAGTTGTGATAATTTCGAATTATTGAGAGGTTTGAATTATCGATTGCGGACTGTAAAATAATGATTCGAAATGAAACTTAATCAACGCCCTAAGATGATAAATTTTAAACTCAGTTTCTTATGAATTATAAGTCTTACATATTCAATTTTAATAACAAAACTGTATGCATTTCAAAATTATAAACCTAGTTGCAAAACCTAATCAAATGTTTAGTACCGACGAGGGGAAATATTTTTATTCACCAGTCACTGTAAATTGAGTTGAGAGTGTCCCATGTGCTAGATTTGAATGCATGGAATATGAATGAAGCGAACTAATTTGAGTCTAACGCTGACCAGTGTGCCATTGAATGCAATTAAAAGGGGAGATTGCAAATTCGTACTAATGTCAATAGTGTAGTCTAGTGGTTGTAGCAGTAATGATGGCAGAGACTGGAGCAGCTGAAGCCATATTAATTGCGGGACAAAGTTTGCTCGATTTTCGATGGAGACTGGACTGAGGGAGGACTGGTATATACGATAATTGCCCTGTCTGAATAAATTGCTTGTTGTCCGCTCCTCTGGTCGGCTTATTTGATTCCGTCTAGTGAATATTCGCAAAATATGAAATTATATCTAATGTCATCAGCAAACATCCAAAAGCATCGTTAAAGTCGTCCGATGAAGCGCTTTTAGTTCAAACACAGACTGAATAGTTTTCAGAGATACTCAGTTTATGGTTTTGGGAAGACTTCCATGATGACACTAAGAGTTTTTCGGGTAGACTTCCATTTATTCCATTTCAAGTTGCCATTATTAGCTTTAAACTTTGGAGAGGAAAATTAGATGGTATGGTAGGTTGGGCACAGAACCCGCTCGGGGATTATAGCTCTTATTCATATATAAATTTATGAATCAGATTATTGTAACGGTGCACGATAACGTATCAACAGGTGTATGGTGGACAGCCATACGCAGTACAGGCCTATCCACTTTTCAGGAGAGGTTCAATGTTAGTAATTTGGACAGTTAGTATAAATTAAATCAATGAATTATGGTATCAGGAAATATGCTAGGGTTAGTAAGGGATAAACAGCTAGAAATGTAAATATTCTATTTATAATTTTAGTAAGTTTTAGCCCTTATTAAGAGCAATCTTATCTGGTGGTATTGGTTTAAAGTTTAATTAATAAATATAATAAATAAATTATCACTTAGCTTCGATAATTAAAACAAATAGACGATGAATTCACTCCTGAGCTACAGACATCAATGAATTCCATATCTTAACATACTCAGCACTCCAGATCAATAGGCCCCCATCATTCTAATTTTAGTAGGTTCTGGATAAATGTGACGAGGTCCTGGGTTGAGCAATCAGATATTCTTTAATCATCGTAAATTATTGATCGAATTATTGATCTTTTAACATCCTCCAAGCAGGCGTTGAAAAATTTTTATTCTCAGTACCACAAAGGTAGAAAAAAAGTATATTTTCCAATTTTCGAATAAAATAACTAATCTAAACAGCGTTCCTATTATTTTAAACGGCGTAAATCACTTTTATATACCTGTGGACACAAAATTGTCTAATATTTGAAATAAAATTTTTAAGTAACAAATAATTTAATATTGCTTGACCAAAAAACCAACCGTCAACTTAAACGCACCGCCTACTTCCCACAAAATTGGATATCTCTTATATTTTCTAAGGAATTCATTTAGGAAAAAACCAAAGAAAATTCTGAAGTGACTCTTTAAAGATTTACTCGACAGTAGTAATAGTGTTTTGATGTAAATTTTAAGCAATTAATATTTTTATTATATTAAATTGAATCCATTAATTATAATTATGGGTAGTAAAATGAAATATTAACGATTTTAATTGTCCCATTGGAATGATGAGAATTTGACAGCAACACAAGGTGTAGAAGAAACTAGGATGATAAATGGAGGCGAAATATTCGAGTCTCGAAATTGGGTCGTATAGTATGGAGATTGTTGTGGGATCTGGTCCTCAGAGTGGTGAAGGAGGGAACAATAAAACTCTCGTATGTCTGTTGTGAAATTTTCTAAAGCTCTAAAGTTGGGTAAATAAACGCGACTGGCGGAGGATTTTAATTGGATTGAGAGTGCCTTGATTTTATGAACGACCTGGTTGTTGGCTGGTGTGGCAAGAGAAGAGTGAACGTCGTCGTCGTACTACGAAATTAGAGATTAAGGTAAGGTAGTTAGCTGCTTGGCTGATGAATAATAAAAGAATTATGGCCTGCTGCCTGTTAGAAAGGAGAAAGAGAGGATAAATTAAAGATGAGGACGCGACTGGGGCTTTAGCCGGAGAATCTGTCGGAAATTATATTGAGATGACAAAATGCTTGTTAATTTGCAATGACATTATGTTTTGGATCGTGTTTCCGGCAATTCCTGCGATTTTTTCCCGTACTTTATCCTTGATCCTTGTAGAAAGAAAGGCGCGCGCGTTTAAGTTTCACCGTTTTATATTGGGCTCGGGGGAAATTCAATAAATTTATTAGAAAATTAAATTGAATTTCCCTCCGTGTGTTTCGTAGACTTGGCTATGTTTTGATCCTCCTCTTCCTTTACAAGTTTTCATTTCTTTTTCCTCCTACTAAAAAGCAAATGAAAGACGATTCATGTTCTTTTCATAAAAAGCACAAACATTAAAGAGCATCCTAAAAGTGAATTCAGTTTTGTTTAACAATTTTCTCTTTTTATCTTTTCTTCTCCCCGCCCACCTTTTAATTCGTCGATGGAAATTAGATTTGCTGATTGAGATGCTGGGCGTGTTGGCTAGTTATAGTATAACGGTGAAGGAGCTGAAGCTGCTGTTTGGCGCCATGAAGGCCGTCAACGGGAAATGGGTAAGTGAAAGCATTTCAATTTTTGACATCTCTCAAATATGATGTGGGAAATGATTTTATTACATTGGGTCTAATTTAATTTTCCGTCCTGTCCATTTGCCCTTAAAATTATCTATATATATACTTATCTCTTCCGCAGCCAAGACACTCGGCCAAGCTGCTGAACGTGCTGAGGCAGATGCCGCACCGGAACGGGCCGGATGTGTTCTTCAGTTTCCCCGGACGAAAAGGATCGGTAATTGTTTAATTCAATTGAAATGAGATGGGACCCAATTAAGGGTTTCATCATTATACACCTCGGGCGGTTTGTTTAGATCGCAATGTTTTTGAACGTTTTATTAGTTATTTAAAAATTATAAGGTAATCCACTTTTTCATTATTGTTTTTTTCAATATTTTTAATTGTGCCAAATCACTTAGAACGGCAATGAAATTTTTGGTATATTTTAACAAGGCACAATTACTACTTTACCGATCACTAATTATAAATTATAATTTTGCTAAATTTGAAATTTTAAGAAGATAGATTCACTAAAACATTTGATAACTGACATTATTTTATTAATGATACATCTTTTGCATCCTGTGTGCACATTATTTTAAAGGCATAAATTCAATTTAATAATCAATTCACTTTAAATTATCTAAAACTGCCACCAGATGGCGTATGTCTCGATTTATAAGTAAGAGTTACAAATACATTTAAAAAGAAGAACGGTTAGAAGTAAGGCAGCCGTTCTAATTTGTATGTAATTGACCAGGACACCCTACTTGCAGGCTTGATCTTGCTATATTTTATATTATTAGCTAATTATGAATCGCTTGTGATTTAATAGAAATGTTTTATTTAAAGTGTTTTGCCATTTTAAATTTTTTTACTTTATTTAATTACATTATTTTCTTAAATATAAAATATTAATAAATACATTAGATTCTTATAAAATATTTAATTTTTAATCAGAAAAGACTGTTATTGAACAAATCTAATTTAATTTAATTTTCTATTTCCTAATCCTCTTTTTAATTTTTTTAATGTGTTTTGAAGAATTCATAGAAATAAGAAATGAAAAAATATGCTTTGAAAGATTAATTTCAATTGCCTTAATTAACAATGACTTGGCATTTACAGTTGTTTTTGAGTTCGTATTTAATCTCCAAATTTAACGATAATACTCAGAGCTTTTCTCTAATAAATTGAATTAATTTTTTAAATGGGAATTATGTTTTATATTAAATGAACTTTAAAGATATAAATGACTTGTTTCAAAAAGTCTTTTAAAAATTGTTTAATTTTGCCTTAAGCTCTAATATTTTTAGATTTATTTGTAGACTTTATTAAATTAAATTCTGCAAATGAAGCTTTTAGAGCAATAGAACCGTTATTATCATACAATTTAGTTAAGGAGATTATCCGTATTGCCTGCGGTGTATAATTTTGTCCAGCTGTTAATTGGATTGTTATTACTCTTAATGGAATTAAACTGGAAATGGTTTAGAGTTTAATTGAATTTATAATTCCGGAATTTTGTTAAACACCTGCTGATTAGAACAATCTGAGCTAATTGCGATTTTGTGGTATTCTCCATAGGCTGTGGTGCTGCCCCCGTTGGCCAAATGGCCCTACGAGAACGGATTCACGTTTACGACGTGGTTTCGTCTAGACCCCATCAATTCTGTGAATATTGAGCGGGAGAAACCCTATCTGTATTGGTGAGTTAATTAATTATAATAACAATGGACTGCCCCGAAAATTATTGATACAATTTTGAAGGTTTTCAAAGAGGAAGTTTTCGTAATTTAATTAGCAGTTACTTTATTTTGATTGATAATATTATTGACAGTTTTGGTCACTTTAATTTAATTAAGTAATCATTGGACATTAAGATATTTAAATAAGTTTTAAAAAATGACCTTTATTTTATCAATAATAAAGGTACATCTGTTGTAAGATACTTTTTTTAACTGTTTGTAATCGAAATTTGCTTAAATCAATGTAATTTAGCTGGAATTCTAATTTCAAGCGTATATTAGAACACGAAATCAATACCATTACACAAATCAATGATTTTAAATAAAAATATTGTTAAAAATTTAAAGGTAGAAACTTATAACTGCCAATATTGAACTCAAAAAATCCTCTCAGATTACATTTTGTTGTAATCAAATGTAGTAAGTTGGTTACTAATATTGATTTCAAATTGGACTATGAAATTTCCAGTCATAAACACATTTAAAAATGAAAGCACAGAAGAGCCTAAAACCGACCGTTCTTTCCGTTATATAGGACCCAATCAATTTTTAGAAATTTACACAAAAACTAGGCCAGTTTTGTCAAAAGTACTGCAAATATAAGTTTACTTCCTTTCAATTTCTGGGGGCCGTTTCTGTAAATTCTCTGTTTCCTCTTTCTCGAGTCTACAACAACAACATACATGGTAAACTGTTCTCTCAGTCAAAAGGACGGAACACATTGCGATTTCATATTATTTCAAAGATATCTTTATTTTAGGCAATATTTTTTTTACTTTTGGTAAAACAAACTAAGTATGGATTTAGTTTGAACACATTCTTATTATTTTCACTGAGTAAAACTAAGAAATTATTAAAATATGAGGTTAACTATGAATGGCTCGGCAATGCAAATTTTAAAATATACATTTTGTCACATGTATATTACATTTTACACCAAAACAATATATGAATATGATTAAAAGACTTATATTTTCAATTTCTATAAAACCAAACATTTATTTTATTTGTAAATTTCATAAAAATTGAACATTTTTTTATTCTCGGAATCTCCACGATTTTTGGGGTTTTATTTAGCGTAACCCATTTTCCGCACGTCAAATCATTTCTTAACACTTTATATGATCTGTTATTGTGTATTGAACTAAAATAACCTGATATTTAAATTGAAATCGTCGAAATTAAATATTTCTTGAAATGGTTCTCAAACTGTTAAAATAATTGTTAAATATTAAACACTTTATACCCAAAAACAAATACGATTCAATAATTTTCGGAACAGTCTATATAAACCCCTTATTATCAAAAGTAAGAACAAAAACCGCAATAATTCTGAGGAAATTGGTCCATTTGAATGACAACCGGCGTCAGCCAATTATAGAGGACTCTAGAAAGGGAAGGAAAGGGCGTAAAAGAGAAGTAACTGCAAAACCCCAAAAACCGGCAATTATATTCCAATTAAACCTCATTACCCGGCCATTCATTAGAGGGGGTTATTCCCCAGTTGACATCCGTATTTCCTCTGTCTAATGATGAGTGACATTTGCAAATATTTTCCCTAATTTGCTCAAAGCTTTCTGTGTTCTATTAGATGTACTCGGCGACATCCACTTAACAAATGTCAGGGAAATGTTGTGTCAGCAGCAGCAGAAACAACAAGCTTTTCCATGTCGTTCTTCTTTTAAGTGTAGAGACCGGGGCTGCCTGCAAAGTCATAAAGGGGCTCCACACAACATTGTAAAGAGAGAGAAGAAGAAAAAATCTGAATGCAAAGAGCAGCATGTTTGCCCAATTGGTGGGCATGGAATTATGAAAGGCGTTAAGAGGATTTTGTTAGGCCATTTTGGGGTATGGTATAAATAGGGGATGGATCAAAAGTTCGGTGTTTCTGATCACGTGTTTGGATTAAATTTTAGAAAAAAGTTACTGAATAAATTATTAAAATATGTTTCAAAAAGAAGAGCCAAAATGAATGATAATAAAAAGACCTTTATTCCTAAATATGTATATTAATTTAAAAAAGCTATATAAAAATTATCCTTTCGATTCAACTGAGGATCAAAGGATGCTAACCAGTCGTATTAGATTTTTATGATTAATTCTTTTAATGTACGAGTATAAGTGATCAATTAATAGCACCCTTAAAGACTATATGGCAATAAATAAAAAAAATCGAATCCATAAATTCTATATCAAATTATATTTAAGTTTTTTTAATTATAAACAATAGTCCAATTATTTGTCAAAAGGTTTCGAAATATGAGTAAGAAAAAATTGGATTGTTTCACAGATCAGCTTTTTTATTTGAAAAAAGTTATATATAATAATTAATTATACAACTAGATCGATAAGTCATTAATAAATATGAGCGTTGTTTTAAGCCATGAGCGTAGCGAGTGCCTAAACGAAGGCCCGAGTGTTTAATAATGCTTATTGACCGTGTTTTATACACAATTTTATGCATTTCAAATAAATCAACACAAAATCTTTCAAATTCTTCAAACTTTTATAGAAATATATGTTGCTATGTTCCACACACTATACCGGCCTTTGGTGCTCAATGGAATGCGGGAAAGGTATAGAACATTCCTAAATTAAAAATAAATTCAAATAAACTAGTAAAACAGTTTCGCAATTTTTTAAAACTTTAACTTCATTCCACCGATCAATAAACTGGGAGAAACTTTTTTGGTAATTGCTTTAGATTTCTTCGGCACAAATTCTTATATTTGGATAATAGTTTTCAATGTAGTTTATGTTTCTATTTCATAACAAAATGTTGATTCGAAACAGAATTTTTTAATATAAAAATCCATAACTAATCAGCGTGTCGGATAATTTTCGTCAATGTTCGTTAATATTTAACAGTTAAACCTCCAGTATCAAAGTAACTTTTCATATAAATTGATGAATTTCGTGTACTGAGGTCACACATTAACAATAAAATAAGGGTTAGTATTTTAACGAATTCTTTAAAGCACTTGTGCTATAATAACGACTTTGACAGAACAAATCTGAATGTTCAAATATTAATTTTGAGCAAAAAAATGCATAAAATTTATATACATAATTAAATTATATTTATATTTAACCGTTCTAAAATATTAAAAGATGCAATCGGATTTTAAAATGTCTAACTTGTCTGTCTTATCCTCGTCGCCACTGTTGTATTTCTAACTTTACTCTGTAATACCGAATTGATTAACACTGTTCAAGAACAAATTTAGCACTTAATTTATTTACAATATTATTTAACAATAATAGGACTGAACTGGTACAATAATTATTTAATTAAAACCGTACATATATTTGGACGGTTACAACAAATAGGTAAACAAATTTGATTTTATTATACAAATTTTTTAAAAAAATAAAATGTTTTATATAATTCTTCTTTAAAAAATTCTTCTTTTTAATTAATGAACCGTTTTTTTTTTTTAAAAATCATACATTTGGTGAAGTATAATCACTTTCTTTCACACCGTATTTTAGAGTCCTGTATGTATGTATATCATTTATTCCGAAAGTGTTAACAAGCAAACCCCAAACTGCTGAAAATTACCATACCCCACCCTGGAGATATAGACCATAGAATGTTGTAGACTAGGTTGGAGTGGAGGCTGCAAAAAATTTATTTAACAGCACGTACTTCTCTTTGTATTTTTGGGTTGGGGAGGTGGGAATGATGATGTGTGAATTTAGAATTTTAGAGCCAAGTTTATTGATATGGAAATGACGGGGAACAATGACCATTGGAATGTACGTGATAACAAATCAGCTAGCATTCACAGAGAAATGAGAGTGTGTGTGTGGTCAAAATGGCGAAAAGTGGGATTATTCATGCCCACGCGCGCTCTTCTATATTTATTTTACAATATATATTTTATTATGCAAATATATAATGCGCAAACATCGGATTTATGATGATTGCGTGTATCGTTGTCAATTTGTATGTAAATTAAAGGGATCCTGGGATGGATGTTGAACTTTCCTGGAAATTAATAACGGAGCAAAAAAATGATTTTTAATTAACTTTTAAATCGATTTATTTGAGCCATCATCATCATTATTATTATATTCCAGCTTCAAAACGTCAAAGGGAGTGGGCTACACGGCCCATTTTGTGGGCAACTGCCTGGTGTTGACGTCGATGAAGGTGAAGGGGAAAGGGTTCCAGCATTGTGTCAAATACGAGTTCCAGCCGAGGAAGTGGTACATGATCGCCGTCGTGTACATCTACAATCGGTGGACGAAAAGTGAAATCAAGTGCCTGGTGAACGGCCAGCTGGCCTCTAGTACAGAGATGGCCTGGTTTGTCTCCACAAATGATGTAAGTCAAGTTTGTTGTATTTAAAACAATAAATTTTCGAAGTTTTTATTATTTGTATTTTATAAATAACTTTTAGTTAGTAATTAGTTTAGTAGCAAATAAACCATAGAAGTTTAACATAAATTTTAAAAAATAAAAGGATGTTACGTTTTCTTTAAAATGTCATATTTATATGTTTCTGTAAATGACAATCATTAAAACATTTATTTATAATACTAGATAACCTGGCTAACGTCGTACAGCCTCAAATTCAAAATCATTTTTTAAACTTTTCTAATTGTTTTGTGATCGAATTTTAAACAAAACATTTTTATTTTCATGGAACTACAAGCCATTTTAACACAAATACAATGACAACAATAAAGTATTGTAAAGTATATAAAGTATAATTTAATTGTTGAAAAGTGTCGCGCAAAATAATATTTTTTGGTATTTACTCACATTTTAAACCTTCTCAGGCCAAGTAATTCAAACCCAAAATTACCACAATCGGTCAAGCCGTTCTCGAGAATTTGTTTATCAATTAACATTAATTCTATACTGATCCAAAACTCATATAGCTTCTAGTTTTTCTAATATTCATACAAAATATTATAATATTTAACAAAATTTAAGTTTTTTTAATAATTTGTTTTTTTATATAATTCTAAAATTTTCTGATTTTATTCACATTCAATAAAATAATAAAATTATCGTTTAGCACTTTATTGTCGAATTTCCTATATTCATTGAAATAAAAGCAAATAATCTTAAAAAAACTTCCGTTTTCTGTAATTTGTCATAATATGTTTTGTCAAATGAAGTCAAAAAGAAAATATTTCACTTGTTATATATGAACTTTAATTAATAGGATAAACGCTTCAAAATCAAAAGTTTAAAATATTGATTTATTTTTAAACAATATTTTACAACGATTGTGATAGAAAATCCTAAATGTCTTTTGTTAACATGTATAGAATTAATCCAGATTTGAAACACCCTTCAAATAAAAATTGTAAATATTATAAATAGTCAGTATTTTTACATCGTATTGTTATTGATGGTTGATTAGTCACTGGTTGTCAAGAAGCACTGATAATGAAATGAATTTTTGAGTAAATAGCGTCATAAAGGAATATTTTAACTTAAAAAATAATTTGGTTCTTAAATTGATATCTAAATCTGTGCAAACAACAAGAAATAAAATAATTATAAGGCTACTCCACTCAGACAATTGCGCCCGGGGCAATTCGCATGAAATTGACACTATGCGATTTGCAAGTATTAAGCGTATTTTATGAAAAGGTGCACGAGTCAAATTCGTACAAAGCACCCTAGCCTCACACAAACACAATATATGCGACCCGGGTAATGACCCGGGTGCCAGTCTAGGTGACGCAGCCTTAATATTGAAAGTTCAATTAAACAAAATTTGTTGCCTAAAACACCAGTTTGAAAAGGATTCCCTCGTTCAAGAGTAAACGCCAAATAAATAAATTAGTTACGATTTTACTATAATTATATTTGTTTTGTAAAATAATATTAATACTGAAGGAACACATTTATCATAACCAATAATAAATAAAAGACCTTAAAAATTTTAATTAAAAACCAAATAAATTATTCAATTTTGATTCTTAAATTGAAATCTAAATTTGTGTAAACAACACGAAATATATAGAATATTATTAAATAAAAACGGGTGCCTTAAACATAAGTTTCAAACGAATTCTCTCGTACGAGAGTAAAGGACAAATAACAAAATTTGTTACCATTTTAGTATAATTAAAATAAAATTAATGCTGAGAAAACACATTTATCATAACCAATAATAAGAAGAAGACCTTAAAATAAAATAGAGAAGCATTTTGAAAACTAATAACAACAAAATTATTACCTCATTAAATGTAATTGACCTAAAAATCTGTTTCATTTCTGAATAATGTCAAATTGAAACCAATAATTTATGAAACACAAACCCCAAATTGAGTACACTGTTGCCAAATTTGATTGTATTAAAATGAACATTTGGGCTACACGTTTTTAATCGAATTTTATTTTGCAGCCATTCGATAAATGCTATATAGGAGCGACACCGGAATTGGACGAGGAGCGAGTATTCTGTGGTCAAATGGCGGCAATTTACCTGTTTAGCGAAGCGTTGACCACACAACAAATATGTGCCATGCACAGATTAGGTCCCGGCTATAAGGTATGAGGACGACTGGAATCACTCGGCACAATGATTTTCGGTCGAAATGGCAAATATTGGTTATATATTGAAATTTTATTATTGTTTGATTTTGGCTCAAAGCCAAAAACAAGGATTTGTATCTGTGGCCAACAGCCAGATTACGGTCCATTGTTTCACGTTTATGTTTAATAATTATTTGTCGTTATTTTCAATCCATTTGATTTTATTGTTCAAATCGAGATGTCGGGGAAAATGGTACAAAATCAATTTGAAAGTGATGATTTATAATTGAATTAATTTTGTAGCTTTTGATGGTTTTTTTCCTGTGTGACTTTTAAAAATAGTACGTTTTTTTAAGAATCTGACATTGCGTTCAACAATTATCAACATTGTTTTTGTCCTTTTCGATTTTATAATTTTAAAATTTATTTCATTCTTTAAAGTTCAATTTTTCGTGAAAAATATACAATCTCAATACATTAGAATTATTCAGAACATAATCATTTAAATTTTTATAAGGGGTGGCTTAAAATCGACTCACTTTCTTTATTAGCTATAATTAAGAGTTGAAAATCAATAGCTCTTAATTTGATAAGTGAATCTTGAAATACGGGGTTTTAAATAGCCTCCAGGATAACTCTCGTAGGACCATATCTTTTTCATAAAATTTTTCAAGACTTTTTCGAACTAAAATCGACTTTATGATGAAGTCCATTTTCACACTTTGAACTCGAAAAATCTAAGAATGGTTACTTATAAAACATCTTTCTAAAATGACATATTTGTTGTATGCAACTAGTTTGATCAAATTATTGCTCTTGATATAGACAATGTGTAAATTTAAAAAAGAACACATTGCAGTTCTTTGAATGTCGTAATAGATAAATCTTCTTTAATACTACTCAATCAATTTAAGATCTTGATAGTGAAATTCGAGAAGTTATCGAGGTTATACGTTTTGAAGAGGAATGTGCTAATTACTCTTTAAATATTCCATGAAATGGATAATGTCCTACAAGCGTTATCCTCTACTCCAGGACTTGGAGGTTACTTTCCCAATGCAATGCTTTATTTCGAACTCATATCCTTTAACCCTTAAATGACCAGACGGGCCTATAGGCACGCTAACTTTGAGTCATAATATATACAAGACTAAAGCATTTATAAAACATCTTTTAATAAAATATGTTAAAGTAATTATCTGACAGTCGTACGTATTTTCAATTTTTTAAATATCTTGGAAATTGTTCAATTTATAGCGATTCAAAGAGTGAATTCGGGGAAAAAAGCGAAAATTAATTATTTTTCAAAAATCACTTCTTTCAAAAATAATTAAAAAATATATGCTAATAAAATATAAAGCTAAAAAATTATGTCAAATCTCTAAATTATATCTCTTACCGTAATTAAAAAAAATAAT